>JAGFPH010001925.1:115679-136243 GCA_018207615.1 Philaenus spumarius
AGTATTTCTGCTATTGTAATCAATCAACAACTATCATTTGAGTATTTCTGCTATTGTAATCAATCAGCAACTATCATTTGGGTATTTCTACTATTGTAATCAATCAGCAACTATTATTTGAGTATTTCTGCTATTGTAATCAATCACCAACTTTCGATTGAATATTTCTGCTATTGTAATCAATCAGCAACTATCATTTGAGTATTTCTGCTATTGTAATCAATCACCAACTTTTGATTGAATATTTCTGCTATTGTAATCAATCAGCAACTATCATTTGAGTATTTCTACTATTGTAATCAAATCAGCAACTATCATTTGAGTATTTCTGCTATTGCAATCAATCAGCAACTATCATTTGAGTATTTCTACTATTGTAATCAATCAGCAACTATCATTTGAGTATTTTTTCTACTATTGTAATCAAATCAGCAACTATCATTTGAGTATTTCTACTATTGTAATCAAATCAGCAACTATCATTTGAGTATTTCTGCTATTGTAATCAATCAACAACTATCATTTGAGTATTTCTACTATTGTAATCAATCAGCAACTATCATTTGAGTATTTCTGCTATTGTAATAAATCAGCAACTATCATTTGAGTATTTCTCCTATTGTAATCAATCAGCAACTATCATTTGAGTATTTCTACTATTGTAATCAATCACCAACTTTCGATTGAATATTTCTACTATTGTAATCAATCTTTCTACTATTGATTAACATATTTTCTCTGTTTAAAGTTAGAGATATTAGTATTGAAGTTAGAGTTAACATATTTTGCCGTACTATCGTTTGATGTATAACCACTAGGCTTTTAGGACAGATTTTTCATCCATTGGACTATTTTCATAACCCTTGCTTAATAGTTTAGCCAATAAATCAATCGAGGAACTAAATAACAACAAAATGTTTAAAATGAACACGTAAGATACTTAAAAACAAAGAATGATACCGGTACATAAATATAGTGAAATGTTTTGTAACACCTGTTTTTAAGCTTACATCAAAAATCGTTTGGATCATTTTGTCACACACATATGTTATTTATTTTGTCGGTAATATGCGATTGGCTCAGGGCAACTGCGTTAGTTAACATACCTCAATCATTAACAAAATATATCATCTAAAAACTGTAATAAAAGTGGAGTAATATTTAATGATAATATTTATGTATGCTATTTAATTCAATAAGATTAGCATTGTAGATGATGAAATCGTGTAAACGTTTTCTTAAAATCTAGGTTGTATTTTTAATCATTTATTTATATTGTATGTGTATTGTATCCATCCTGATGAAACGGTAGAGCACAATATTTTAATTTGTTATTTATACATTATATTATGTTCTTATATAAATCATGTTCACTGTTGAATTAATGTATATTCTTACTAAGAACTAATGTTCAGAAGATATAAAAGCTAACAATTTTTGGGTTATTTTTGTGAATTTTCTTGAAAACAACCAAGGACTTGTGTTTGAAAACCACTGTAGGTCTTGCAGTGGAATATTAAAAATAAATGCAGTTTAAATGTCTAAAACTATAATTATTCCTGTCATTTCTTCCTGTTTTTTTTTTTCATTGTATTCAAAAACTTATGATTTCACTGTCAATATGAATTAATGTAAGATTAGCGATATTCAGAATGACAATATGAGAACATTGTAGGCAGGACAGGATCTACAAATTCTGGGGTCTCATGCTACAATTTGTGAAGACCCATCCCTGGAACAGCTTACAGGTGTTCAATTTGTCGTCCATTTTGTTCCATACACAAATCAACACGGGTTGGAAAGGAATCAACTGCTCGCAGTACTTCCTCCGTGTTTATCGACGCCACTGCATTTCTTATTCTACCTTGCATTTCTTCTCTTGTAGTAGGCCGATTTCTGTACACAATTTCTTTGAGTCTTCCCCATAAATAGATGTCCATACGTGTTAGATCAGGAGACCTCGGAGGAAAGTTTGTTGGGCCTCCTCTTCCTATCCATCGCCCAGGAAATTGCTGGTCCAAAGTTTGACGAACTGCAATTGCATAGTGTGCATGCGCACCCATCTTGTAAGAACCACATAGTATTTCTAATTTCTTGTGGAACTTTTTGTAGCAAATTAGGTAAGATTTCTAACAAAAAATGATTGTACATATTTCCATTCAAATTACCTTCGAAGAAATGAGGCCCAATTATTCTATTACCACACCAAGTGTTTAGTACCCAATATCTTCGGTTGTCAACCTCCCTCATCCAATGGGGGTTTTCGAATGCCCAATACCGCATATTGTGACGGTTAACCTCTCCATTACTTCGAAAAGTAGCTTCATCGCACCACAACACTTTACGGAAAAAAAAGGGATCTTCTTGGAGCTGTTTTCTGGCCCAAATACAAAATTTTTGTCTGTTCAGGAAGTCGTTTTCATCTAACTCTTGGTGGACTGACATTCGGTATGGGTGTAATTTATTTTCTTTCAAAATTCTCCATACAGACATTGGGCTAATTCCGGATTCTTCAGACAATCTTCTGACAGAATAATGAGGATTTACCTGCACTGCAGCCAAAACATCAGCAGTCCTCTCATCTCTCACTGGTTTAGCAATTTCTTGGTTTTTGTGGCCAGGGTTAGGCTGCACATGTCCGTCTAGCGCACACGGTCTGCCAGTCTTCTAAATGCCTGCATAGACATTGAATGTTGCCTCTCTGGATACCTATTAGCATAAAGCGCAGCAGCAGCCGTAAAGTTTTGGTAACACTCCCCCAAAATCATAAGCATGTCAAAAGCTTCATTATTTGTGTACGCCATGTTGACACTGCACAAAGATACCCAGAGTTGGGAAAGTTAGTCTAATAAAGTAACTGATAGAAGTTAGAGTTAGTCGATCAAAAAAATAACTGAGTAGAGTTATAAGTTAGCCAAGAAAAATCCTAACTGAATAAAGTTAGAAGTTAGTCAGCAAAAAAGTAACTGATTAAAGTTAGAAGTTAGTCTCCAAAAAAAGTAACTAAATAAAGTTATAAGTTAGTCGGTTTTTTATTTACTTCAACTAGAAAAAGTAAATAAAATTACATATTTTTATGTTATTTTAAATATTTCCCAGGTATTGTTTAGAATGTTTGTGTCAGGCAAAACATTTGTTTTTATTTGCCAATTAAAAAAAAGAAGAAAAATCTACAAAATGTGCAAAGTACAGTAACATATAAATTATTTTTTAGACCAAACAACGGTAACTAGAAATTGCAAAACATTAATTTATATAGGCTAGTAGTAAATAACATGTAGACTACTATAAGAAAATAATAACTTATTTACTCCCAAACAAACACTTATAATTTATAAAAGATATAATATTTATAATTTATATAAATTTAAAAGGGCCTAGATACAATTTTAAACTAAGAAAATATAATAGGTAGGCCTTTATGTAGATTTTTTTATAATTTATTTCTACTCATATCCCATTAATATATATATATATATATATATATATATATATATATATAGTTCTGTTTTTGAGATCGAAGTTGATCTGGCGCGGAAAATATTACAACTCATGTGGCTCAGAAACCTCTAGTTGATCAAGGCGTCTTAAGTTGGACAAAACCAACTTAAGACACCTTAGAAAAGTATATTATTTATATACGGCTCTACTATATATCTTTAGATATCTTACTCAAGTTGGTCAAAGTAATATACAATCCCAGTACCTAAATAACAACTTCTGACTATGCGATTTCAATAGAAAAGCTCTTAAACTGTTTGTATTTACTTAGTGTATTGATTAAAACATAAATGTACGTCATGGTACATACCCAGCCCTGAAACTACTACAATATAGTATTGTATTACCTGCGACTGTGCGATTTCGAATTAATTTTTTTACACTCTTTCCATGCATTGAGCAGTTACTTAGTGTAACGTTTAGAAAATGTAATGAGAGTGCATTTGTATGATTCGCGGGCGTTAGGTGCATCAAAATTAAAAATAAATACGCGCACAGGTATCGAGAACATTGCTACAAACGGATTAAAGAGAGAGGATACCATGTGGGGTATCGTTTTATAAGATTTCTGGTATGGGGAATCCTGGTTGATAGTTACAGGGTCGTAGCGCCTAAGGGTCTCGATTTTGGAGTCAAAATTTTGAAAATAAAGTGTGAGATGTCGTTTTATATGTTTTTGGGTACGAGAAATCAGATTTTGACAGTTAAAGAGTCGTAGCGCTTCGGGGTTACTATTTTATGATATCATTTTGAAAATATAGTGTAGGGTATGGTTTAGTGGGTATTTTGGTACCAGAAATCAGATTTTGATAAAGAAATAGTCGTAGAGCTAATGTTAACAAATTTGAGAAAACATTTTGAAAATACCTTGTGTGGTATCGTTTAACGTGTTTTTGGATACGCGAAACCCGATTTTGTTAGGGAAAGGGTCGTAGCCCTTCGCGGTCACGATTTTGGAATCAAAATTTTGACAATACCATCAAAGATATTGTTGTATATGTTTTTGGGTATGAAAAATCTTACTGTGACAGGGAAAATGTCGTTGCGCTTCGGGGTATTGATTTTGAAAATACCGAGTGGGATATCGTTTTTTATGTTTTTGGGTAGGCTACGACAAACTATATTTTAGCAATTAAAGAGTCGTAGTGCTTTAGGGGCACTATTTGAGGTAAAAATTTTGAAATTATTGTTTTTAATATGTTTTAATATGTATTTAGATACGAAAAATCAGATTTTGATAAAGAAATTTTCGTTACACGAAAGGGTCACAACTTTGATCCAACATTTGAAAATTCCTTGTAGGGTATCGTTTTTTTATACGGAAAAAAACTTTTGTCGTTTTTGTGTACGGAAAGAATGATTTTAACAGTAAATGGTCATAATGCTTAATGATACCTATTACGTTATAGTTTTATATTTTTTGGTTAAGAGAACGATAGTTTATATAGAAAGAATATATAGTTTAGCAAGCGAGGCTTGGATTCACACGTCACCTAGAAATTCAGCACATTCCAATGCAGTCTGCACTCATAGTCATAGCTAATAAAGTTAATGTAATCTCATAGTTATAAACTGTAATCTCATTTATAACTGTAGACCTGCTACATCACACGTAGCTATTCGGGGGCACGATTTCGAAAATTCCTTGTGTGCTATCGTTTTATATGTATTTTGTACAAGATACTCGATTTTTATACAATGGGTGTTACCAAAAGTCACAAATTTGGGCCAACAGTCAACAGTTTAAATTACAGGAACGGTATAATTTATTAAGAATTTTAAGATATTTGTCGTTTTTAGGATATTCTAAAAATAATATAAGAGATGTTTATTTTAATGTTGCTATTAAAACAAATGTTTATTTCAAATAAAATGTTCAAACAAACCAGTGGTGTTATTTTCATACATGACAGAAAATCTATTAAAGATACAAACATTTATGAAACAGTAATAGTGTGGCACGGCCCTCTCTCATTCACCACTAAGGTGTCCAAAGCGATGGTGCGTCTCCCTTTCTGTATGCTTACATAATGATGGCACAATATAATTGTAATTTTAATTTGTGTAAAATTTTAAAAAAAGCTTTTCTATTATGGGTTTTGCATGGGCTTAAAAACTAAATGACTAATGTGATAAAAGAAATGTTGATTGTTTCGTTAGTTTCTAAACAATTTGTATATACCTTTAAAAACGGATGTTTCGTAAGATTACAAAACTTTTGCAATTAATAGCCTTTATATGCTTCACCTACAATAAGATGATACGCCTAGAAGCAAGTGGATGTAATTTGTGCGAAGTCAGGCTACTTGGAATCTTTAAGTGTGAAAATTTTATTTTATCCTTTGCTCCCGCCCAGATTGCTCGAGCAACTTGCGATTACGAACTACGTCTGGACTGCCTAGTTGCTTCCATTGTATTAACAAAAACTTACAAATTATAGCCTATAGTAAATAAATAATTATATTATTAAGAAAAAACTAATTTTAATTTGTATCCCCACAATTGTAATAGATTAGATGGTCACTTCTAAATATTGATGTCACTTTCTTTTCTATAAAGTTGAAATAATATATGATTTATTGACAATATTATGTTTTCAACAATAAGACGTAATAATTTATTCACACCAAAGAAGTATAACTTCTAAAACGCGTACATCAGTAAACGCACCAATTTTTTCAGATCTGAAATATTTAACTAAACCTTAATAGTTACTTTTACTTTTCAAGATGTCAACAAATCATTAAATTTTATAGTTAATACTTTTCTAAAACACATTTAAAGTAAATCAATAATATCAAATACGATCAAGTTCATAAAAATGTTGAACATTTTGACAAAATGTATTATCTAGTTGTGCTCCCGCTCTTGAATCATATTTCAATACATATAATTTCTTTAGTAAATTGTAAGCTACTTTAACTATAATTAACAGCAAGACGAATCAAGTCTGTAATCTTTTTTCAAATAATAATATTTTATTATTTGTGCTGTTATAGATTAAATTAATGTCGCTTTAATAGTTGTTTCTCAATATTAGTTGAGATAATACTATATTTATGTATATTAATAATTTTTATAGTCATTTAATGCACAATATTTGTAACATGATTTCATCTACATTCGAAATAAGGTAGATACAAAGACACAACAATTAATTGTAATTTTAAATTGTATGAATTATTGTAAAACGCTTTTTTAGTTTGCTTTTTTCTGCATAGGTTTTTTAATTTAAACGACTATTGTGGTAAACAAATTTGGATTTTTTCATTAGATTTAAACAATACCGTATGTAAGCATTTTAATACAGAATAGGGCAGACATGTTCTTCAAAACATACATCCACAAATGTGTAGTATTTTTTGTCAGTTTAGGGCGAGGGTCGTACTGGAGGACAGGTAGCCATCGCAAATAAATCTATTGTTACTGGCACTCCTAAAGACACCCCATTCAAACCGTCGGCCTTGGCAAACTGTCTACAATATGGGTTTGCATTATTTCCTAACTTTACATTAGGAACTAATTTGATATAGGCCTACTGTATTTTAACTTATATTCAAATATGTTTATTTTATTTTGATGTTATTGGTTTTAAAAAGTTTGTAATTCTTGACTACAGACATCTAGTCAGAAGTCAAATATTTTGAATATAAATCAAAATTACATAAAATTTTGATTGCAGAGTGTGCCAAGGATCTTAGGTTAGTTTTCAAACCCCTAATCTACCAAAACCTACTTAAATAGGTTTACTTTCTTAAACAATTTTATTTTAACAGAACGTACAATCTAGTACTTTTTTATTAATGTTTTCTTAATAATACAATAATTAGTCCAGGATTAAAACGCTTATAACTTGAGAACCTTTCAAGATAGAACATTGCAAAAAGCGACAATATACTCCGTATAATATGAGCTTCAAGAAAGATTATTACGTTTATAGTTGTATAGTTGTTGGTTTATGGGTAAATAGCATTTTATAGTTAAATGAAAAACATGATGATTGAAATAACCAAAACCAATAGTTTTGTTCAAAGAAAATCAATAAATAGGTCAAATATAGACATTTAAGTTATTAAAAGTGTTTCAATAAATTTAAAAGAAGCATGTTGAACAGTTAATGCTACTGTAGAGATGTTTTATACGTAGCACTAATACAAGTGCCCCTCACTTGGGGAGAAGGGGTAAAAAATGTGTGTTTTTAGGTTTTTGTTTTAATATTTCATAAACCCTTCACTTTAGAGCTTAGTTTGTTCTACAACTTTCTAAATTAAATTAAATTCTCTACAAAAATGGTTCTGTACTTTTTTTTTGCTGCGATCAATAGTTTTGGAGATATGGAGTGGTAAAAGTAAGGTATTTCTCTAGGTTTGGTTAAAAACATGTTTAAATTGAAAATTTCTTGGCGATTTACCGCATAATTAACATTAGGGGGTAATGTTTTGAAAATACGCCCTAAAAAACTTAAAAAAGACACATTGTTTACCCCTTCCCCTCCCACCCCCAAACCCGACGCTATATCGGAGGAGACTTTTTACCACGTAAAGTAATGAACAACTTCAAACAATCAGACCTTTGTTTTTTTTTTTATTCTCCAGTTTTGGTCTAATTTGACTGTACTAGAGAGTGTTTGCGTGGTTCCCCTTTTCAATGTTGACAAGTATCAACCATCTGAGGAGGAAAGGGCAGTGAATTAGACAAAGAGCTTACCTCAATCCCAAGCCCTTCAAAGAGGTGCCGGATATAATATTTAAGTATTTATTGTGTTATATAACATTTTTAATTTTGCTAAATATAATTTGTTTAATGTAATGCAATTTGATGTTATTGTATGTAACTGTACCCTAGTACTAACAACTTACATTTTTCAACTACTTAATTTTTTTTTACATTCCATAATATTATTTATTTCTTGGAAGTATACCCAAAATTCAAACAGCTGTATCTCAGAAGCTATTCTGTTAGAAATCCCATTTCGGTCACTTATTTAAGTTATATTTTTGTACTTTAAAGTTAGTTCTTATTAGTTTTGCTGAAACCCCCTTATTTCACGGTGAAAAAACACAAATACTATCTAAAAACTAAAAAATTTTGAAAATTTTGAAAATTTGCATGAAATTTGAGTGGCTGCAACTCGAAAAGTATAATCCTCAGGAAGATGATTTTCATTTTAAATTGTGGTAAATTTACTGTTCTTTAAACAAGTACTGAATGATTTTTTGTCAAACCAGTCCTTCATACTAAACATTAGAAAAACTAGAACAAAGTATAAAATGTGGGGTTTTTCGTCGCCAGTGGCGCGCGCGGAGCACTTGTATGTATTAGTGCTACGTATAAAACACCTCTACAGTAGCATTAACTGTTCAACATCCTTTCTTAAATTTATTGAAGCACTTTTAATAACTTAAATGTCTATATTTGACCTGTTTAGTGATTTTCTTATTACAAAACTATTGGTTTTGCTTATTTGAATCACCATTTTTGTTCATTTACCAATAAAAATGCTCTTTACTCATAAACCAACAACTATACGAATGTAAACGTAAAAACCTTTTTTAAAGCTAATATTTTATGGAGTATATTGTCGCTTTTTTCAATGTTTTATCTTGAACGGTTCTTAAGTTATAAGCGTTTTAATAAACGGCACCCCACCATATTCCCCCTCCACCTGGCGATGTCGACCACGCTGGGGGGCGACTACATGGCTTTTCATGATCACTATATAGTGCCTATAACAATAATCAGAAATAAAATTTCGTCAGGCTTTCCATGCATACTCAACCCCCCTTCAGATCCCGGTCTAAATTTATGTATTTTATAATTTTTATTTAGGTTTTTGTTATCACACTGGAAGCGACTAGGCAGTCTAGACGTAACACGTAATAGCACGTTCCCTGAGCAATCCAGACAGGAGAAAAGAATAAAAATGCTCACACTTAAAGCTACCAAGTAGCATAACTACGAACAAATTATAGAAACTTGCAACTTGATCAAAGCAAGACGGGAATTTTCGCTGAAGTCACGTGACTTTAAGTTTTAGTACAATTATTTTCTGCCAATCCTAACGTAACACTTTCACTTAAATTTGTCGATGCGTTTCGGAGTTCCTCCATTATCGAGACCTATTTCAGTACTCCGATATAGAGTACTGAAATAGGTCTCGATAATGGAGGAACTCCGAACCGCGTCGACAAATTTAAGTGAAAGTGTTACGTTAGGATTGGCAGAAAATTGTACTAAAACTTATTTCATGGATCCTAGCAGATATAATTTGTATAATAATTTAACGTGACTTTACTATACTTGCTGAGTTAAAGTATTGTGACGGCCCAACATTTTTCTAACAATTACACAAGAAGATACAAAGATTATATTGGCCACACATTGTTCCTGGACACCAAAACTATTTTATCACGTTGTCCTCAATTTGCCTGTTAAAAAATTATTTAACGGTCCCGGGACTTAATACAATTTAACTAAATGTAAGTCAATGCAAATATTTCTGATTAAGTTGCCTGTTTGAGGTGGATTTTTGGTATTGTTTTCTACTAACAGAGGCCTTTAATTTGATGTACAGTTTAATCTTTGCTTTCATTTAAGATTTTCTTCTTCCTACAGAGATGAGAAAAAATGTATAGTTGCTTCAAAAAGTACTTTTTTCGGGTGCAATATTATACATGTGCCACGTTTAGTAAATTGCTTTATGTAGAACGGTAAAAGCTATATTTTGCATGTGTTTTGATTTTATGGAACTATTTACAAAATTCAGACTGATATTGTGTAGGCATAAATTAAGTTTTTTTACTGGCAACGTAATATATGTAGAACGGGTTTAAGTCTTACCACAATTTGTTTTCCCTTATTAGAATTATGTACAACTTTTCTTCTATAATTAATACACAGTTGTAAGTAACATTTGTACGTTTTAAGCTAAGAAATAGTATCTATTAATAATATTTATATGTATTATTTTTATTTTTATTGTAAGCCAGTCCACACAAAGGAGTTTCTAAGTCCTTATCCTTACAACAAATTTTCTAAATTCTATTTATATTTTCATCCATCTTTAAGTATTTTCTTTTCATTTTACTCTTAACCTATACCTAACTGAAAACTTTTCTGTGTATTATTATTCTATGTATCGTCGTGATTAAGGATTTTTACAACTTCAATAATGTTAGCAGTCTACACTTTATGTGTTTAATTTGCTACCATCCTTCCACCGCGTTAGTGATTCTGTGCGCTGCTGAAAATAGTTTCATCAGGAAATGTACAAATGTTTTCAATCCATTTTTCAATAAAGCAATCAAAAAACTTATCAAGTTTTTAATTTTGTGGAACATCACACCGGCTATCAAAAGCCATGCCTCTTCAATATCGTCCAAGTATGTGGGCAAGTGCTGCACGCATTCTTATATCTAATCGTACTTCATAATTTCATGCTTTTACTAAGTTTAAAAAGTAGGAATTTCCATTATTATTAGCAGCGGGATTTGAAAAGTTGCCAAATACAAAACAAACTGGGGTATTTTTTGCTAAATATTAGAAAAGAAAGGCATAAAATCGTCGGATATAACCAGGGTCATTCCTTTCTACCTGGAAACCATCGGAAATATCCCGCCACTATACATACATTGAGTTAAAACAGAGGATTTTCTAATGCTTTGTTATTTAAGATTTAATTTTTAATGAAGACAGTTTTTAATGGCCTACATTTTTAATGATACACAGTTTTCTAACGTTGCTGTTTACACCAACCCCTTTGCATTCTACTGTCTAAATATGATTGAATTTCGTTTGTTGAAGATAAAACGTTATCAAACATATCCTCTTAATCAATATTTTTTTATAAACCAATGTGTGGTACAGTTAACTTCGATGGATTTGCTACTTACAAATCATAATGTCAAATATCCATTCAATGACTTGTTTTGCTTTAGTTTTTCGGTAATTTTTGTAGTGTTAAACAAATTAGCTATTATCTTTCGCTAGAAATTAAGTGTAAAGTAGGCTTACGGTTATTTCATATTATACGTATGTCTAACACACTCATTTTCGTTTCCACTCCTTTGGGTATCACATATTTTATATTTTTAAAACCGTTTTTATATTATGTTTGTAAAACCCGTAATTGGAATCCAACCACCCGTTTAAAGTGCATGAGCTTTCCTAATCCATATAGGTAACATAAAGCATTATTAAAAGGCTTATCAAGGAAAAGGAAAGATGCAAATATTGACTTTGCGATGTTTTAGGCATTTTTGTTTGAAAGAATAAACTCGAAATGTAAGAAACCTTAAATGTATTGGGTAAACTCTTTTAAATTTGTTTACTACTTTTGTGCATTTATTATTTTATGGAATTATAAATTTCAAAAACTCATATTTAAATATGATGTATAAAGAACAGAAAATTATTTTAACCCCAAATACCAATAAAACAAACGTTTCACTTATTTCCCTGGTTCCTGGTCAAATTAAGTTAAACTTAATTAATTCACAATAACTTTGGTTCGGTTAATTTGTTTGCATAACTCTAGTTTAAGTAGCTTCAAAACCGTACACATAGATCAAGACTAGGCCTAACTTAAAACTGTAATTAATTATTGAAGCTGGTGAAGATAATCAGCGGTTGAAACTAAATAAATATATAAAAATGTCAAAACTTATGATTAACGATTATGGCTATAGATAGAGGGCTTCGTACGACAACTCCAAGGGTGTATGGTATATGTGACCTAGTAAATATCTAAAACACTTTACCAGGTTTATAAATAATACTAGTAAACCCCCGTGAAAAATCACAGGCAGATTAATTAGATACACATCAGAAACACATAATTTAAAAAACACTATTTAAAAACAACAGAGTTAATCTAGTCCTACCTATGCTGACGGGGATTTTTAACTCTGTAATTAATTGTGTACAGTTATAAGTATTATAAAATTGTAGACCTATTTGCTAAAATTTTTTACTTATATAGATTATATTATACATCTAAATAAAGATAAAAATATTAAGTTTTGATTGATTTCCAACTTCATATCGATAGATCAAATGATTTAGAAGTTATTATTATTATAAAGAAGAAATTAATAATCGAATATGTGTATATGTTATACGAAGATGTAAGAATGTTTCCGAAAAAACGAATAGGTATCTCTTCTTTAAATTTGTATAAATGAATATATTGATAATAAAAGGTTGTATTGTTGTATTCATATTCATTGTATAACCTCAAATCAAATCCTATAACGTATTAAAGCAGATATTAGTTCTTTAACTCATATTTAAAAAAATCAACTTCACAAGACTTTTATTGATTAAAGTTGTAAACATAACCCCAAAGGTATAATCTATGCTAGCTTTTGTTTTAGCACATGATGGGTGAAATCAGCTGTTTTATTATAAGCTGTACGTACGTGCACTCGCTTTTATAGGAGTTGATAACGTAAATCAGAACCAGCATGATTCTGAATAAAAACCTAATATAAAAATTTGAACCAGTGAACCATGAATTTGTTTCTACACCACCTTTGAGTCAAGCTATACAGACAGTTTTAAATCATTTCCTCTGTAGGCCTAATATGAAAATATAACTCAGTCGTCTATGTCACCAATTTTAACCTCTAAGTTTCTACGCTTAATTTTATGAGTAACTAGCCTAAATTATCAAACTTTTTATTGTTTCCCATTGCATTTTTGGTCTCGGAGTTGTCATTGAGGCATATTTTGCACTACAAAGACCACACGCTAGACCACTTTCCTACTTTTATATTAATTTAGCCTTTTGTTCACTTTCGAAATATTGTATTTAGGGTCTGGGGCGGGTGTAATGTCATGGTAAAACCAATTGGCAATCACTATATTTTTGTAGACTTTTATTACCATAATGTCGTTGAGATTTCATGCATCGTTTTTAATGCATGACTTACTTATAGTCTTGAACTAATTTTTATAGTAATTTTGGAATTAAATTGAAATTCCAAAAACGGAAGAAGGTAAACAAAATCCCTTCACAATTGAATTTCACGTTAATTTCCAGTGGAAAAAAGGGATCACACAACCACCTTTCCTCTTAAAAACTAGTTAATTTCAAGCTGGAAGACACACATTACTCAAATGCCTTAAAATAGTTTTTTTTGTATAGGCCAAAAATAGTTTGTATTTACTGTAAGAAAGCCGTTGAATTTAATATGATAATAATTATAAATCTCTTACTAAATATTTATACTATGCGCTATACCGTTTCAAAATGGCAGCTTAAAAGTTTTTCTCTTTCCCATACGCTACTGGCTAATAAAGGTTGTTCACACAAAATAGACAAAATTTGTAGTTAAAGTAGTAAATTCATTGGCCAATTAATTGGCAAACAAACTTATATGCATTTAAAATGTTGGCTTCGATTTAGTTTATAAAGGATTCAATTTAAGTCAAAATTACAAAGTTTGTAATTTTATTCTGCTGTTTACTTTTTTCTTAAATTAAAAAGGAGGCTAAAATCAAGGGAAGGTTCCCAATTTAATGTTTGCTGTCAGATTTATAGTTTAAAAGATGCCAATGGTGAAATCATGTACTCTGTATAGATTTGAAAACATTATCAAAGGCCGATTTGCAATTAAATGTTTTATTCTTGTATATCAAATTAAACATTGTGATTTTCTTTTGAACTTGGTAGACAATTACAAAATACCCACGTACATCAATCTTTTAACCAAGTTTTGGAGCGAATATCTCAAATAAGATCCGATTTATAAATAGTTCTGGAAAAAAAGACAGACAAAGAACCTTTCAGACATATGTTTACAAGGAATATTATGTTCATCGGACTCCTCTAATAAAGCGGGAATACAGAGTTCCAAAACACTCTGTATGATACTATTATATAAGAAAGGGAAAAGGAGAGTTAAAGATGTAGGCTACCTATATATCAAGTTAACATTTAATATCAAGGGCTTTGTATCCGTATAACGCTTGGTTATCGTAGATAGGTTAAAAGTAGTTATTGTTTGCTATTGTAATTTCTTAATTTTATTTAAGAATTAAAAATGTAAATAAAAATCATCAAGAATTTTATTTTAATGTCGACATTATAAAACCTTTAAAACTTCGTAAGAGCATGAACTACATGAAGCACTCTGATTTGTCTGTAAACAAAACTGTTTAGATAAAAATACCAACAAACAAAAGGGTCATAAAATAATATGTTATACAAAAAAAAATTAAAAAATATAGTTTTTTTGTATTTAAAAAATTTTTAAAATACGGTAACACCGTAATTTTAATGTACGTATAGATCCAGGGAAGGTTTCCAATTTAAAGTTTTTATAGGAACTGATAGTTCGAGATCCCAATAATGGTCATCTTGTATAATCACCCTGTATAATATTATTATATCAGATAATTTCAAAAAAGTAAAAATATCACTTCCATCAGTCAGAAAATGTTAGTGGACTTTGGGCTCATAAAAGGTTACCTGTCATTTTTTATTAGTAACATGACCATCTGCAAGTGGTCTTAACCATTAAGAGAAATATACTAATCTCCAATAATTATAAAACTACCTATTCATGTACACTATTTAGCAAAGTTATGCTTACTATCAAAACCACGTTTATGACTGGGTAGGTTTAAATAAATAGTTAAAGATTATAGCTGCATTGAAGATTAGATTATGTACACTTCTAGTAAACAAAATCGTGTTGTTGAATGTTGCTTAAATGTTTACTTGGACAGCTAATGAGATGTTGACCTCGCTTTCATCTAATTTAATTAAACTTGAAAAATAGTTTGCCAAAAGATAAATAAAGGCATTTTTTCTAAACACAGATGTTTGAGTTCTGTATCCATTCATCTTTTAATTGTTTTACAAAGCTGAGTTTTCTTGTTAAATGTTGTAGTTAGGAATCATACCCTCACATAAACTTCTTACAATTGTGTATCATGTGTCTAAAAAATGCCATTTCCTATTAAAAATACAACTTTTCTGAAATAAAATGTAGGCCTATAAAACAGGCTGATGTAAATATTATTACACATAAAAATGTATTAATATTGATCAAATTAAGAATAACATCTCTGTAACTTTACTTGTCAAACTAGAAGGCAACTGTGCAAACTATACATAATTATTGCAGTTCAATGAACTACAAATGTAATAGTAAGTTATTTCACAAAATTCTAGAAAGAATTCTGAATTCTAGAAAAAACTTCAATTTCTTATCTTTTAAAAGGGAACGACACTTTGTCTTATAATAATCATTTAGTTCTGCAATTTTAAAAACTAATTTATTTATATTGGACGAATAAACTACTTTCTATATACTTATTGAAAGAAAGTAGTGTTTGAATATTACAATTTTCTAGTACAAAAATATAAATCAATTGTTAGATTATCTTCTTTAAAAAATGTAGAAATTAATCATCGCAACACAGAATAAGGAAAAGAAGATTATTTTTCCCTCCACTTGTAACAATAGCGAAATGCCAGCTTTTCTATGAAGAACCTGGTTGTGACGGGGAAAAGGTAGTAGCGCTTCGGGATCACGATTTTTTGGGTAAACATTTTGAAAATACCGTGTGAGGTATCGTTTTATATGTTTTTGGGTACGATAAACCAGATTTTAGCAATTAAAGATTCGTAGCGCTTTTGAAGCACTATTTTATGGAAATATTTTGAAATTATTGCTTGGGTTATTGTTTGATATGTATTTAGATACGAGAAATCAGATTTTGATAAAGAAATTTTCGTAGCGCGAATGGGTCATAACTTTCAGCCAACATTTTGAACCTTCTGAGATATCGTTTTATATGTTTGTGGATACGGGAAGAATGATTTTGTCAGTAAAAATTTCATAACCCTTAATGATACCTATTACATTATCGTTTTATTTGTTTTGGCTAAGAAAACAATAGTTTTATAGAGAAAGGATCGTATGTAACTAGGCGGCGCGGCGGTGCGGTGGTATTATTTATTAAACCAAAACACAATTCTTTAAATTACCAATGTATTACCTTGTTTCACGGTGAAAAAACATAAATGATATCTAAAAACTAACAATTTTTGAAAATTTTGAAAATTTGCTTGAAATTTGAATGGCTGCAACTCGAAAAGTATTATTCTCATTAAGAAGATTTTCATTTTAAATTGTGGTAAATTTACGGTTCTTTAAAAAAGGTTAAATTATTTTTTTTTTGTCAAACCAGTCCTTCATACTAACCATTAGAAAAACTAGAACAAGGTATAAA
This sequence comes from Philaenus spumarius, assembly GCA_018207615.1. NCBI lineage: Eukaryota > Metazoa > Arthropoda > Insecta > Hemiptera > Aphrophoridae > Philaenus > Philaenus spumarius. The sequence continues at coordinate 132,426 of JAGFPH010001925.1, forward strand.
ATGTGGAGTTTTCGTCGCCCGTGGCGCGCGAGGAGCACTTGTATATATTAGTGCTACGTATAAAACACCTCTACAGTAGCATTAACTGTTCAAAATGCCTTCTTAAATTTATTGAAGCACTTTTAATAACTTAAATGTCTATATTTTACCTATTTAGTGATTTTCTTAATACAAAACTATTGGTTTTGCTTATTAGAATCACAATTTTTGTTCATTTACCAATAAAAATGCTCTTTACTCATAAACTATACGACTATAAAAGTAATAATCTTTTTTAAAGCTCATATTTTATGGAGTATATTGTCGCTTTTTTCAATGTTTTATCTTGAACGGTTCTCAAGTTATAAGCGTTTTAATAAACGGCGCCCCCACCATATTCCCCCCTACCCCCAGTGATGTCGACCACGCTGGGGGGCAACAACATGGCTTTTCATGATCACTATTTATAGTGCCTATAACAATAATCAGAAATAAAATTTCGTCTGGCTTTCCATGCATACTCAACCCCCTTCAGATCCTGGACTAATATGGAAGTTGTCTCAACCATAAAGTTCTTCAACTGCAAAACTCGTTTACAATATAAAACCCGTGTAATAAATAACTTTCTCCTGTAGACATATTTCTGAGTTGAACGTCGAAGCTATTGTAATTTGTTCAGGTAAAGCACACCCTTCCACCCTAAAGCAGAGCAGGACAACCCAAACGGTTCACACGGTCAACTTTCTAGTAGGTCGTAAACTAATTTGATTGCTAATAATAATAATTCTGGATCTATAAGTAAGGAAATACACAATTACTATAACTGTTTGTTGTGTTATATTTATCTGAACGCCAGAAATATCAGATAAATTACAACTTCTATTCAAAACTAGAGGGGTTTGCCCCCTGCTCGCTTCGCCCCGCCAATCCTTGCGACGACCCACTGCAAATCAAATGGAAACAGATTATTGTTACTTTAATATTTTCACGGGAATGACGATTGATCAGGACAGAGATTTTTTTATTTTTATATAAAAAAGGGCAATTTTCAAATTATAAAATGTGTTACGGTAAAGCAGAATTTCAAACAGCTGTTTGAATTACGATAAAGTATGCCTTTTTCGTTGTTTGTGTTTGTTATTACCTAACCTACAAACAATGTTGGTTATGAAGAATAATTATATGATTCTAAATTTATTAAATTGTTGGTATTGCAATAAATTTAAATACAATCTAGAAACGTATTTTGGTTCAGTATTAGCCTAACATAAAATTGTGTTAAGTTTTTGATCAGCTGTTTTATTTATTATATTTAACAACAGATGTTTGAATTAAAATACAGTAAGCCTTTTTCATAATTTTTTATTCGAGTTTGTTTGTATTTTGTTAACCTAACCTGAAAAGGATGATGGTTGTGAATAATAAATAACTGATTCTAAATATTCTAATTTGTTTGCTATATTAATGTGTTTACATTCAACAAAATATTAAACCTTAAAATTAATATGTTACAAAATCCTTTCTTAGTGTAGCCTACTTCTAAATAGTGGTATTAAGGTACCGGTACCCTAAACATTTTAAGGCTCTAGCTATCATAGTTTTGTCTGAACGTTGATTATAAATCAGTCAGTCAGTCAATCAGTCAGGACTTCTTCTTTTATATTTACAGATTTAAAGTTTAGAATCAAAACCTTTGGCACTGTTCTTTTTTATTATTATTATGAAATTATGAGCAATTAATTCTAAGTGGGATGTAAAGATACTACAGGTATGTACTTTGCTGTAAATACTAACACTACTCATATAAATACTTTTTTTTTTCATTTTCATTAAAGACTCTGCTAATATACTAAGGTAATACCTAAGTGTATTAGCGTAATAACCACCAAAGCAATCAAACTTTCTCCAAATCCTTGTGTAAATACATTTACATTGCTGACATAACAAACAAGAAACTAAAATGATTTGTACTGATTGTTATTATTTTGTGAATACTAAAATTAAATTTAAATTGCACGTAGGCCTACGCTATATTGTGCAAAAGTAATTCACACAAATTGATAATTAACCGAATTAACGTCAATTACAAAAGAAAGACAAGTTTTGTTTATTATTAATTAAAGCAATTTTGTAAAATGGTATATAAACATATTACACCTGACAAATGGTACATTTTGGTAAACATATTATTGAAAAGAGGAAGAAAGTATTTACAGCTATTTGAAGCTAATATAGTGAGAATATTGTAGGAGGGCAGCAGCATTTAGACCTACAGGTCAGGATATTTGAGAATCTTTAATTTTCTACAGTTCTCGTCTATTCACTGCACGATACGCAATAAAAAAATACACTTTCTATATGTTGAAATAATTATTGTAGGTGGTAATATTTAGTTTAGCACATTCTCAACACTTATCGTATTTTTATTTTTGTTAGACTTTTTTTAACTAAGTATGCACCAAAACGGTACGTTCTGAGCATAAGCCCTTAAAAATAAATCGAAGTATTACTAAGTCTAAAACGTTACCTCGAAGTAGTTTGAAAAAAACTTTGTTAACAAAAAGAAATAATTGGCAGAGCAGGAGGCACATACACTCCATCAGCAGAAGTTTGTGGAAAGAACGGTGCCGTGTTTGAAATGTTTAGCATGTTTTAATTTTGTATATAGAAATTTGTAAAAAAAATTCTAACCAAGTCCAGTATCACATAAACTCCCTCGGCAGAACTTGTATTTTTTATTTCAAATGTTGACTACTATTTGGCCACATAAGAGTATACATTGTTCAATGTGAGTCTATTTTGCTTTTTCGCATAAATAAAACATACCTTCAGGACGCTGTTAACAAATGTTTCGTACTTAAATAAAATAATAATATTTAAGATGCAGGGGAAAATAATTGAATAGTTTCGTCTATGCAACCATTTCTAAATGACATCAAATTAGTATAGAAAAAACCGTTTCCATAAGATTGCGTCTAAAACACATTGACGATTCATGCTAGATTGTAATGTATAGCTTATACGTTTGTATAATGAATGTCAAGATTAACCCATTTGTACAGTATTGTGCTCTCCCAATTCAAAATGGCAGCGAGTTTGAAGAGTACAAAGGTTTTTAAATTTGTCATACTCTACTGCCTAATAAAGGTTGCTAAAACCACCTTAAACGAAATATGAGGCAAAGTAGTAAACTCATATTTCAATTACTTGGCAAAAAAACTGAATTACTTTCAAAATTGTGGCTTTGTTATTAGTTTGTAAAGAGTTCCATTTAAGTAAAAATTATAAAGTTCGCAATATTATTGTGCTGTTTACTTTTAACTGAAATCGCCAAGATAAAATAACAGTAAAGGTACAATGTGAGCAAAACTCTTAATAAAACAACAAATTTTTAAAAGGTGTTTTAAAATGGCGGCTGCTTAATTAATATCACTCAACATTAAGAAAAAATGGAACAGTATGTTGTACCTACACCTACCAATTGGATTTTTATGGATTTTTTAATTAGAACATTGGGGTCAGTATGTAAGCAATAGAAAATAGGCCTATAACCCCTCCCCAATCCTAAATCTGAGTATAATGACAGTATAGTATTATAACTAGGTGTATGTACTACAACTAACTATTGAAACACATTATAAGTCCTACTTCTTGATCACAATAATTTAATAAATGATTTTATTTTTATTTTACCTTGCGTTTTGTGATCTGGCGTCCTTTTGGGTTGACGACCTCGGTTTCAACTGCACTGAGTCATTTTCAAGTCACTTTATATAAAAATCACACTACAACAGTCACATTATTCAACAATTAAAACAATTATAATTACCGTGGTTAAA
>JAGFPH010001925.1:207314-226452 GCA_018207615.1 Philaenus spumarius
TTAGGTTTACTACAAACAGCATCTACCCTCACTACGACTAACGGTAATAATCCAACTGAAATAACGCGTGTTACGCTCGGACTAGGGCAGCGCCGCCATCTTGGTCCTACACATCCGGCAGGCAAGCCGGCTTTACTTTGCGTTCCGAGTAGCTTCTCTATTATATTATGTGCTCGCTGGTCGCGACCATCGATGTATAAACACACTGGATTGCGCGCTGAGTAGTCTGAATCTGAAAGGTTCGAGAAACGAGCCGGCCGGCGTGGAGCTTCCCCCTCCACTGGAGGGATAGACCCGCGGTGGGCAGCGTGATAGATGGACAGTGATACACGTTGTTGTTGTATACAGTTCAATTCTTTGATTTATCCTCTACACTTTTTTATAATAATATGTCATTTTTGGGCAGAGGAAATAGTATTCCTAAATTAATATTCAAAACAGGCCTAGTTTTGTTAGCAGTCTTGTAGTAGGAACATAAAAACTGGTGTTTTCAAAATAAGAAATTTGAGATTGATCAATACTTTTATACAGTTCTATTTTAGAACTAAATTACGAAACTTTTTTACATTTATGAAAAAAATTACAAAAAATGTTTACTACTTTTTATATAGGCATAAAGTTAAACTTTTTCCTTTCGTTACTAAACACTAGGGGCTCTGCCCCTGGACGCTTCGCTTCGCTCGCAGTTGGAAAATTCGCTAATGAATCTCGTTAATCTTTGGCTCGTTTGTACATTGGTTTGTAAAATTATGAAACCAGGCTTAAATATATTAACGGTAATTACAAGATTAATTATAACCTCAAATACATGCTTTAGAAACATGAGAAACTTTCATTACGATTTTAGTCCTAGTTCTACTATCTTCTGTCAACTAATGTTTTGAAACCAGGACTAAATATACAGTAGTAAACATAACCTCAATACTATGTTTCAGAAATGAGCCAGGCCTATATTACAAAATTGACTATTAGAATTTATCCATTTTTGCCAAGTTTACTTTTTTTTATAAAATAAATTGTTAAATCAGAACAATTTATTCTAATTCTAACGTGCTAAAACAGTATAAATTAGATTGTTTTTTAATAGTAATTAAAAACTATCCAATGAACAGCTGATTTAGGATAATACTCAATCTCATGGCTTGTTTATAAACAGCTGTTTTGATTGCTTTATTTACTATTTCGTTGTAATTTTGTAACCAACATGGCAACCCATAAGACCCTATGTTAAAATTTTTCAACTTTTAAATTAGATTTTCTAAAAAAATTGCGTTTTTACACGAAATACAACTATATGGGTGTACTTAAAAATCAATACTACACCTAAATACAAAATTTCTTTGAATTCGTTACAGCCGTTTTCGAGATCCACGACAGATACAAACAAAGATAGATACAAGAATTGCTCATTTAAAGTAATAGGATGCTTGTTCCTTGAGCTAATAACTTTGTTAATTTTACTTCAATCATTTTGTTTACTTGCAAAACTGGCATATATGAATTCTTTAAACCTTTATCTACAAAAAAGCTATGGAACACTTTTGAATGAGTTTAGAATAAACGTGTTGAATAAATGGTTGAAATACAAAAACTTGGACGATTTTTTTACAAATTTTAAGTTTACGGTCATTTTGTGAGCTTATGGTTTGAGATACGGAAAAAATCAAGAATACTATTTTGTTGAAAATCTAATTTGCTACCCGCAAAATATTAGTTTTTAAATTCGACTTACAGTTAAGACACAAACTGGCTTTGGAAAAAAGCTTACACTGAGAGCGTACAATTCGATCACTTAAGTCAATGGAATAACTTTACTAACTTTTAAATTAAATCAAGCAATAGCGAAGCATTGCTGGGTCCACTAGTTTACTATAAAAATAAGTGTTACATACTGTATAACAATTAAATATTGTTTAGAAATTAAAATGATTATTTTATAAATAATGTTTGGTGCCGTTGTTGAAGCTGAGCAAAATAAATTAAAACATTTGTGAGCGTTGCATTAACTTTGAATGCTTCACGTGTTGTTGCTGTCCCTCCAGTGGTGGGGGAAGCGGCTAGGCCAGCCGGACCGTATTCAATACACGCAGCCAGCGATCCAGTGTGTTTATACATCGATGGTCGCGACCCTCTCATGCCCCTTACATACTGCATACGGTATTTAATAAAGATAGGGTCGATGACAACCTGCGCGCTATGACAGCGAATAATATTAAATTACAAAATTAAACTACTAAGTATACGGTATAACAGTAGATTTAAAACGCACCGGCATGATTTAGGCAAGTTCATAAACAAAAACTTAACCTACAAATTCTAACTAAACATTTTTTTTTTCAAAATACGAAATCAGCTGTTAATGGGCTTCGTGGACGTGCAGAGTAAACAACTGATTATTGTAAGAAAACCCGAATACCTTCAATCAGCTCGTTAGTATTTTAAACTAATATTTTATTAAATCGACAATATTTTTAAAACTACTTTTTGGCCTAGACGTACAAGGAGTTTAGAGGTATCGGAGCATACAGCCGGTCATCGTAACACAAATAAACATCTTCGATCGGCTGATCTGTAGAATAATATTTTAAATAGACAAACCGCAGTTTTTTTTAGCTATTTTAGTGCATGTACATACTTTTTAATTATTTGTAAATTTCTGTATTTTCCCCAAAAATGTATTCATTATCTATCAGTTTGATACAATAATATAATACAATAAAGGGTCCCCCTCTCGAAACAGGCCCACCACAAGGACGCGGATGTTCCGCGTTCTCCTCTTGTCTGACTCTGTCTATCGTTATTTTTATTTTCCGTTTTATATTACAGAATAAAAAAGGAATCGATTTGTTTCTGTAATTCAATAATATTTACTTACAGCTTATTTAAACGACCTTTGTACCTCGACAATACCTCAAATTATTAAAAAAAACGTGATTTTTTACAAAAATGAGTACATAGGCACAACGAGTATGTATCGAACGATTTTGTTAATTCAATTTACTTCGTTTCAAGTCGTGAGCTTAACCATTTTTTAATAACATTTATTAAGTTTATTTAAACTAACATTTTGCTGTTTTAAACGATTTTTTTACGATTTGTTTTATACTTAAAAAAAATTATTTATTCAATTTTTATAGATACACTAATTAGTGCATTTTAAAGTACACATATCAAGCTTCAAAAGAATTACCGATAAAGGTCTGATATCGTAATTTAAACCGATTTTATACCTTGTTGAAGTTAGGAACAGAATTAAAACTGTCGTATTCTCAAAATATTGACATTTTGAGATTTTATATCGTTCAAATAACATTTTTGACATTTTTTTAGAACAAATCGTGAGAGTTTAAATTTTTACCAGCCAACTGAAAGCAGTGGGAGCTATTTGACTAGTTTCGTTCTAAAAGATTTAGAAGCTCCGATTTCTATACATACTGTACTTATTCAAAGACTTTATTCGCTTAAAAATATAAATTTACATTAGCCGTAATATCACTCTTTCATTTGCAATTAGTTTCATTAAATCGCATCGATTAGTTAAAAAGTCGAAACAAATTTAGGAACTTTTGTCTACATCCGGTAGACTCGGCATCTCTGAGCGGTATTTTTTCGAGCTACAAACAAATAATTCTACAGCCCGCATTTCTACAGCCCACATTTTTGATTTTAGAAAAATCTGTATAGGGTTTTTTATGCGAAAATGAAGTCATTTTTGTCCAAAGTAAATATTTTAAATAATATTTGCAAAAAACAGCTATTTCGCGACTTTATTTATAAAAAACTTTCCAACCACTTTTGGCGGAGAAGATTTTAATATGTTGTTCGTAATATGTACAGGGCCGGATTTCCCAATAGGCCCTGTAGGCCCGGGCCTATGGGCGCAAGCTCCCAGGGGGCGCACGGCCGAGAGAAAAAAAATATCTAGAAATAAATAGCCGCGGAAAAAAATATTGGGCCTAGAGGCGCCAAAATGCTAAATCCGGCCCTGAATATGTAGCTTATCTAAATAAGATTTTTTAAAGTTCTGCTTTTCTTAAACAAAATCTAGATCGAATCCCCTAGCGTTTACGTTTATAGACGTAACTACAGTTCCGTTCACTTTCCTGCAGTTTGTGACCGATCAGTTCAGGATGAAGAGGCATAGAATTTATGAGATTTTAAACCGGGCTTCGTCAAGAAGCGCGAGGGCTCTAAAATGATTTATTTTTTGTCTTTCGTATAATTGTTTTACGCCGTTATTTATATAAATAACATAATTGAAATGAACCGATGAAGATATTGTTAATCTTGTGGATTTTCTACGAAATTAACCCAAACAAAATATATAAATACCTGCTACATATTGCAGGTAAAACAACATTCAAACGGCCTAATAACCCACAATTTTGCTAAAATTTTAAGGAATTTTCCAGATTTTTTGGGTACGCCCCATACCCAACATTATATTCCGAAGTTATGACCTCCCCCCACCCCCTAAAATGTTAGACTGTATCCGCCCCTGGTGTTAGTAGCTAGATTTGTATATTTGTCAACAGTTTGGATTATGATTGTTTACTTTTTATTTAAAAGTTGCTCAATTTTTACTTAAGTTTATTCCAAAATAAAAATGTTCAACTTCATATTTTCAAGCACGTCTTAGTTGTTTCTAAATGTTATTATTATTTCTTGAAAAAGTTACGTCAGATTAATGTTTGTTTAGCCTAAGTAACAAGCAGTATTACAGTATGGACGTCTAAAGCTGGGCGTCCATTACTGTAGGTCGGTAGAGCGGCGCGACGAAATAAAACTAAACGAGCTAGAACCACCTAATGGTTTATTATTTAGAGCAAACATTTGGCAATAAATTGATAGTTTAATTTTATTAAATTGAAAAATTAGAAGAGTAATTTTTCCAAGAAAATGGAAAATTTATTTAAATTCTAACATAAAAGCTCCGTCCACTAGGGGGGGGGGGGGGGGGGGTAGCGCGGCGCGGCCCCTTTTTCGAATAAATGAAAAACTGTTGGAGGTCGGTACCGCGCCGCGTCGCGCCGCGCTACCCACCTAGTGGACGAGGCCTGGGTCGGAATTTGTTGGGTTCGGATAACTTCGACTGTACTCGGCAACATTCGCACCTAACAAACTGTCATATCGGCAGCTGACCACCTACAACAAGAACAAGAACATAGTCTTTCTGCACGTGTCGCGATTCAAAGGTGAATCTATTTTGTAGATTCGTTACTAACAATAAATTATCTGTCTCTCTTCCTTACAATTTTACCTACTTGCATACAATATTTATAAAAAAAAGAAAGGTATTTCACCTTTTAGAAAAAACAATAGCAAATATAAATAAGTAGGGTTTGTTTCATACAAAATGTAGAAAATGTTATAATTGTGTTAAAAAATTTGCATTTTTATAAAAAATGAAAACTTTTTGCGATAAAGTTATAAATTATTAGATGAATTAATACAACAGTGCAACCGATCTGTTGTTCGTTTCAAAAAAGTAATGTCTCAAGTTCATGTATGTTCATTAAAACCCTTAAATTGTCCATGCTAATTTTTTGCAATGCCAAGCCATGTCGTTGCGTGTGAGAGCATATTTTCAAAAATTCGCCATATATAGTACAATTACAAACTAATCCGAAAGTGTTCCATAGCTTTTTTGTAGAGAAAGGTTCAAATAATTCATATATGCTAGTCAAAATTTATTGATGTAAAATTTACAAAGTAACTAACTAAAGAAACAAAAATATTTCAGTAACGGAAAATAAAAGTTGAACTTTAGGCCTACACAAAAAGTAGTAAAGATTGTTTATTTTTTTTTCAAAAAATAAAAAAGTTTGGTAATTTAGTTCTAAATAGAACTGTATAAAAATATATATCAATTTCGAATTTATTATTTTGAAAACACCAGTTTTTATGTTCCTACTACAAGACTGCTAACACAACTAGGCCTAATAGTGATTTAGGAATACATGCTTTGCCCAAGTGCGGAGAATAGTTTTATCTTTGAATACTGTCAAACCATGATTGAATATTAGGTGATAAAAATTGGGAGAAAGCTACTGCGCCGAGCTCTAAGTGGACGAGGCTCTCCAGCATGGCGCCGCGCCGGGTCGCCGGAATACTACCCCCGGAAAACTACCCCCCAAACAGGTTCCTACGTCATTTTGACGTCAGAGATCAGGGGGGGCAGTTTTCCAGTCACGCACACTCAAGTTTCGATGCGTTTTGTAATCTTCAATCCAACGAATAATTCTTAGATGCGGAATACTACCCCCCGGAAAACTACCCCTCCCCAGGTGAAACGTGACGTCACGAAATCTGACAACTAACCAATATGGGAGCCGTTAGTTGGCAACTAACCTAACCTAACCTAACCTAACCTGACGTCAAAATTACGTAGGAACCTGCTTGGGGGGGTAGTTTTCCGGGGGGTAGTATTCCGGCGACCCGCTTTTGCTAGAGGGGGTAGTATTCCAGTCGCGGACACGGCTCCCATATTGGTTAGTTGGCAGATTTCTTGACGTCACGTTTCACCTGGGGGGGTAGTTTTCCAGGGGGTAGTATTCCGCATCCCCGCCTCGCCGCGTCGCGCCTCTACCGATTTAGTGGACGACCAGGTAGTAAAAGGGCAGATAGAGCCTATCAGCCTGAAATAGGCAACAAAGATGGTTTCTGTTGTCTTTTATCACTCGTTAAATTTACAATTACCTAAATAAACCTATTTCTGTTCACTTATTAAACATACAGTGTTTTCATTATTGTTGTTAGAACTCAACAAGCTCTAAGTGAGCTGTGAACAATTGCCATATTCGTAACTTATTTACTTTTCTTTTCGAGAAGATAATGAATTAAATAGCTTAATTCCAAATGATGTCAAATTCTAAAGTTTTAAATCCGTGCACATAATATTGCAGAACTCTTTTCCTCGTGAGGCATTCAAGATTTACATTAGGTATTCGGATTTCCCTTATGAATAAAAAGATGTACATGGCTTATTTAATTTTCTATCAAATATTACTTTAAAAGTAATTTTCAATACGAACCGTTTTTAAAGATTCTGCCGATTTTTTACTCATTTAAACTGTTGATTAAAAGAAGTTGCCGACGATTTCTTTCAATTATGAGTTATAAAACAAAAGCACAAAGCCTTTAAGAACAATTTAAGATGTTTCACAACTTTTTAGGTTGAAAAACGGCGTCCGAAACACGTTAGTACGAAGTGCATATTTTTGCCGTTTTACGCAAGGTATAGAATCTAGTACGCATCGTTATATGTAATGAAAAACCGAAGGAAGTATGGGGAAGGCGGTATCACCCCTCTCTCGACGACAGTATTAGATTTATTTTGCATAGGCTATCCGTTTCACCTAATATGGTTTTTTTTACAGTGGCAACGTGGCAACCCTGTCACTCTTTACGATGATGGTTGACTTGACTCATCCGCGCGCGCAATACATTTATACATACAATACAATACATTGTATTTTTCACTCCTTTCAACAATCCCCACCCTGTGTTTATTATTTAACATTCTTTGCTAGTTGCTAGGAAAACAATTTTTATTCGTTGAAAAGAAAAACGTTTGTAATCAGCAAAACTTATGCTTCTTCTCACAGGTTGGATAGTGGATATATTATAATATAAATTACCTCAGGCCTAACACATTACTGTATTGTAATTCTGTTAAATAACATTAAAGTTTTAGATAGATTTGAAAGAAAGCGCCTTTCACTATTATTTGATAGTCCCTAAACCTCAAAACCACAGTCAACTCAAAAGTGTATGTACAGCGTGTTCAACCTACAAATATTACAATAGATATATGATTTACCCTACCGTCAGAAAGATATATCTGTCCGTCCATTGTCTCCATGGACACTTTTTTCTTTATTTCCGCATGTATAATCATATCCTGAATTCCTGAAACCGTTTTAAATCACCATATCACTTTTTATGGACAATATAACTGCCTCAATTTTGTATAAATTACTTCTAGACTGATACATAAAATATATAGATAGAAAATCTCAGCCGAGTTCGTTAGGAAAAATCGGACCAAAAAGGTAGACTGGAGATGTTTTTTTTGAAAAACTCAAAAGTCAATATAACACCATTGATATGAAAACTATTGCATTTTAGAGCTAATATAGCCCCTAAGAGTAGTACCAAACAATTTGCTTGGCCTGTGTTGGATGAATACTGCCCTTTATCTCAAGGTGTGAACAAAATAAGGGTCGATGAAAACGATTCATAACTGCCTTAGTAGGTACAGAATCGAACCCGTTCAATGTTATTAAACATCTTCTCTTTATCATCCCAAATTTATTTATGAAACTATTTTTTTTAAACCGTTATACCTAGGAGTGGCAATAATGAGGTCACAGAAAAAAACGCGTTATTTCTTAAACGAAGTAAGAAGACTGCGTATATACAATTATTGGGTTAATGTAATAGGGGCTATAAGCTATAATATACAACACTAGGCCTAAGCATGTATACACAGTTTTCAATTATCAGTTTAACCAAATCAAAGTAATTAGAGTTGATTTATTATTCTTTGTTAATTTGTGCTCGTAAGATCAAGGGAAACGTAGAATCAACTAGATAATAAAACTAAAACCAAACAACTGCATTAGCAAGATGTGATCCTAAAATTTTGCAAAACTTAACTGCAGTACAATTAATAGTAAAATATTAATGCTAGCCGATACATTTCGCTGATAGTAGAATAGTGTTTCTAACGTTAAACTGAAACAATTATAGATTTAAAAGAAAAGCTATATACTTTGGTGTGAAAAAACATTAATAATCGATTAATGTATAAAATTTCAAAAATTTTGCTACTTCTACGACTCCACGACGGTTAACAATACACAATAGACTAAACAAATAACCTCTAAGATATTAATTTTCAAACAGGCTATGACATTCAATCCTAACAAACTAAAAGAATTGATTTAATCATATTTTATATCAAAATTTGTGACTTAAACAGAAGTGGGAATACACTAATTTGGCGCGAAGCTGTAAAAAAGTGGAGGGGAAACATTGTAAATATTATTCATTTTAATTTATTTGGTAATTATATTTTATTTGTGTTGTTTATTAGTTCGTGTAATAAAGTTTTAAATTATTTTAATTTAAACTGAAATTAAAAATTACGTTTAATACAAAAGTAGCAAGATTTATTTGTTCTTTAATGTGGGGGTGAATTCGGTAAACGGATTAGCGGAGAAGAAAACCAAGGCCACGGGACATCTACATTCTACAACCACCGCTTGGCTTTTCTTTTCATTCGTCTTGTAGCGCTTGAACGAATAGGTCGTGTTTATTATCGTTATAATGGCGGGTGAGTGTAGTGGCGTTCAAAGTGAAAACAACCGACCTTTTCGCGAGTTCATTCGTAATTATCCTTACAAAGAAGACGCACAGATAAGACTGGTAAAATTGTCGGACGTGACAGGATTCACAATTGAGCAGTTGAACGGGCAGAGGGTTTTCAGAAATTTGGGATCAAACATAGATTTGGACAGGAGTGTTGATCAATGTGAACTCTTTATTTCGGGTTTACCGAACGACGTTTACGAAGATGAGTTGGTGTGTTTATTTGGACCATTTTGTCAAATTACAGAGATGCGCATGATGATGCAGTATTCAGGACAAACGCGTGGTTTCGGTTTTGTAACTTTGCGCCATAATTGTTGTGCTGAAAAGGCAATAAGAAATTTAGACGGGTTCGAAATTCGTCCAGGTTTTAACATTAAAGTTAAAAAGAGCTATGATAACAAAAGGCTCTATGTTGGAGGAATATCGGAGAACCTCACGGAAACGGTTATTAGTCAATGCCTAAAAAGAACTTTGCCCGGTTTGGTTAAAGTCATTCTATACAAAAATTTAAGAAACGAACAACTTAACCGAGGTTACGTGTTTTTAGATTTTTCAACCCATTCAACGGCAGTTAACGCACGCAAATATTTGAGAGGTATCTTTTGCGAAGATCTGAACTGTGACTGGGTTAAAGTCGCTTGGGCAGTACCGGAGAACAAGTACCTCTGTTATCGGAAGGTAAGAAACTTTAGGGTTTTTAGTAATTTATAAGAATGGTTCTGAAACCATACAGTACTTAGTAAATAAGTTTCAAGATTAGAATATAATTTGTTATAGTTTACTGTGTTTTTTAGTTAATTGAAAATAAAACTCTTAACATTTAAATACAAAAATAAGAAATTGCAGGAGCTTAGAAATATAATAAATAGGCTATATAAATATATTTATGTACAATAAAAAAACTTTGGTCTCTAAAATACAAAATAAATATAAAATTTACTTAATGTTCTTACTTAGAAGTAAGGCCTAGGCCTAATTTGTAAATATTTTCAATTAGCTATTTCTATGATCCAAGCTAGTATTTTAGCTCATTTCTGTGAATTATTTTTTTGTCAATTTCAATTTAAATGTATGCTATAGGCTACACTTACTTTATAGTAGGCTATATATAATTAAATTTAACTTTGGTAGGTTGTCATAATTAATATTTAACTTCATTTTAACTTTAAAAATTTGTAAAATGTTTCACTACAATTTCATCCAGACTTGACTAAAAAAATCGGTTAGAGTTTCGTAACTGTTTTGTAGGCCCGACTAATATTTTATAACTGTTGTCTGATGGTTCCGATGATAGGAAGAACCGTATCAAACTTCATTCTAAATTTTATTAATTATTGCATTTATTTTCTCATGGTAAAAAACAAATATTTTTATTTTAAATAGTAAAAAGTCCCCATTATAATTTTGTTTGCCCTTCAGTCACATGTCCTTGTGTGACACCTTATTATTAAAAAAATAACTTTCCTTATATTTATGATTTGCATTATTGTTAAATCTATAAATTTTATTTAAAGAAATTATAGGCTATTTATAACCATCTTTCCTGATAACTCCCAAACCAATATTTATGAGAATAGTGTTAGACTACCTGAAGTGAGTAGACATTTATAGCCTGCAACATATAATGTTGGAGTTATTTGCATTGTGCTTGTTGATGGTGCAACACTTCAGGATAACTTCAACAATAGCGACACATTACTGCAACTTTACATTATATAACCTCATTTACTACTGTAATAATTCTTAAATGTGTACCTGCCTTTACATGTATAGATAGGCTAGTTGAATATTAAAATAAGAATTCTTTAATTTCTTCAAAATATTTTGTAAGTTTAGTGGACAACACAAATGGTTACTGATGAGACTGGTATTCATTTTACAGGTAATCTTTATCAGAGGGCTACCTGCCGAAGTAAACGAAAGGGTGTTGAGGATGCACCTCCTTGATTTTTGTAATGATTCCGTAATCCGCCACATAAAACGAATAAGAAATTATGCATTCGTGCATTTTACATCAAACACTGTTGCTGAGTACATGAAAAACAAGTTAGCAGGTGAGATTAGTTTTATGTTGTTTTCTTAAAATAATGTCAACAATGGGATTTTTTAGAAAAACCCATTAACAATAATAATATAAAAACTTATTGCTGTTTTGTGAGTACCATAGCACCATCTTGAAGGCAATAGGCCTACAAACTGTATGTATATTGGCCCTTGTATTTAATATCTTATTGAGATATGTATGAAGTCAAAGCAGTTTTCTTGTTAATACGTTAGATAAAAGAAAGTTTGACTCTAGTAATAAGCTGCTCAATGAAAGTTATGTAGAAAAATTAACTGAGCTGAGAAAGTGTTTATATCGTATCTGGCTCCCCCATGTAAAATGAGGAATTCCTTCAAGACTTTTCCAGGGAATCTTAAAAATTAAAGTGGTTAAATAAAACTAGAAAAAATCTGTTTATTATTTTGGAATCATAAAATCTTTATACGTAGTTATTATCACCTAAAAAATGAATTTATTTAATATTGCCTATTATTAGATGGCTAGACTAGTTCTATACTAGCCTATATCATGTAAGTGTTGGTCTTAAAGAGCAATAAAAACATTCAGTTCAATTATGCTAGTCTGTTTGACAAATTTTACAATTGTATTAGGTAAGTCAAATAGTTATTAATAGGCCTACTAACAAGAACTTTAAGAACAATTAACATAGAAAATAAATTAGATGACAAACAATAAATTCAATGAGTAGGCTAAATTTTAAAAAGGAAAGCACTTAAATAATTTATGACTCTAGCTTCAGGGGAAGGCTTTTTATTTAAAGCTAATTTGTGTTTGTGTCTTCGGAAGTCATACTTATTTCGTGTGTTATGTGTGTGTACATGCATGTTATGAATATTCAGGCTCTTAAATTTGTAATGTGCCATTACTATTAAGAATGTACTAATATATATGTGAGAGCCTACATTTTCAAACGCAGCTCTGCAAAAATCAGGATAGGCCAACCTATGATTTTGATTACTTGTTTCTGCAAATAAAATATTCTCTGGGTCATTCTCTTTGAGGAATTTCCCCATAAAACAATTCCATAATCCAGCTGGGATGATAATAGACCAAAGTATGATAATTTAAAAATGGATTCCGGACAATACCGAAACAATGTCCTTAACAAGAAGTCCACTGAACTGAGTTTTCTGCACTGTCGTTCGTGTAGTAAGTGTAGTCTATATGAAATGTAAAATGCATCATTCAACCAGGGGTCTGGTCCCATGAGGTATGTTAGAGCTAATGTAGTGTTTAATTTAAACCTCAAATAGTTTAAGATTACTTTTTATGCTCCAGGTCAAATGATAGGCGGTGTGCCTGTTGAAGTCAGCTTCGCCAAGATGCCACGGATCGACCCGGAATCGTTAGGATTACCGGTCCAAGGACTTGAACGAAACCAGGTGTTTCATCTGCCTCCTTATTATCTTGACCATCCTAGGTTGACTTGGATCTATTCCAATTATTTTCAGTTCATGTTGATTTGTGAACATAATAGGCCTAGTGATGCTAGGATCATTTTTGTGGCGGCCAGAGGCTTCACTATGGTGAGTAAAGCGCAACTAAGCATTTTTCAGGTATAATTCTTTTGCATTGTTTTAGTTTTAGATATCATTAAAGACGACACGATACATCGTGGTAAGTAATGGTGAGTTACAAAACACAAGTTTATTCTATTTTCACGGTAAATCCTCAAACCGCAAGTCTTCTATATTCTCATTTAATTAAATTTATTTTTCTTATGAAGAGAAAATTGACATTCATCCATGTTCTCTTCCAAATGAGAATAAATATTCTCCATTGCCTCTTAATATTCGAGGCTGCTGGACATCCCGTTTAATCTCCGCTTCTCGGTAGGCAGTAGAAGTTTTTCAAACAGTAGGCGTGGTACCGGTACTTTCAATCTGCGGCTACGAAATCGAATACATTCTGAAGGCGATTAACAATTTTGCTTCCCCATTGATCCGCACAACTCTCAGCAAATCTTAAAAGTTCATCTCGCATCGTAATTGTGCGCACGTCATAAACCATCTCATGGGTGGCGAGGGTTTTTTTCTTTTCCTTCGGTATAAGTTCTGAAGTAATTTTTTCACCATACAAAAAACATTCTTCTTTACAATTGAATACTGGTCCGTAAAGAGTCGCTTGTGTTAATGATGATTGATTAACACTTTTGCGATGCAATAATGCTGCAATTACTTTTTCATGTGTGATTCTTATTTTACATGAATCATGCACGATGATTGATTGTACATTTTTCAAAAATCATTCAGCTTTAACCGTCGTTTATTTTAACACTTTCTTCTCTAAAAGCAGTCGCACCCTTCTGTTTCACAGTTGTAACAGCACCGTTTTGTAAAGTTTCTTCACGTACAAAACATGTTTCCTCTACATCAGACATGTTCAAAAATTGCAGACCACACAAAACACGTTCAATGCTTCGAAAGATGTGTTAAGGCGCGTAAATTGTTCACTTTATAATTCTCATTTTTCGAAACGTGTACAATGAAAAATAATAATTATTACTATTATTAAAATAAAGTGTATACGCTATTGTAAGAATGTAAATTAACTTACATTTCTTTTTTAGAAATTACTATTATTATTAAAAAAACATTAATAACAATAATAATAATAATAAAAAAAATTAACAAGATTTAAAGAATCAAACCGTAGAAGATTTTCGTCCACACATGAAAACGATGAAATATAAATTACTTGAGAAATACGAGGATGATGTTGTTATCGCAGCAACATCGAACAAATCTTTGCCCGTTTTCGAAATGCATGATTCAAAGTCCTGAGTAAACAAAAATAGGAAATCGGATCTGAAGAAAGAGCGTTTACGTATTGTTTTAGCTGCAGCAATGATAGTCCTAGAGGACATTCAATCCCAGGTATATAAAACATCGCATTACCCACCTACAGACAATATTTTTCAATATGTTGAAACCGTTATCCCTGAAACCTTGCTTACTTTTTTTCAAGGAAAACCAAGTGTGTTGCTTTGTCTCATTCTTTAATTGCCGCAGCACGACCTAGGTCATTTTTGTCATCCTTGCAAATTGGAACGGCTGCATTCTTACACAAGAAATTTGGATCCGAACATGTGTTGGACGTTTTATCCTCTCTTGCTTTTTTTGTGCATCTGATAGTGAAGTAGTACTGTCTGAAGCTTTGACTATCATGCGATCAGGAATCGAAATTGACCCGAAGGGTTTTTCACAATTCGTATTTGATAGTGCGGATTACAATACTCGAACTATAGATGGGTTACGTAAACATTTCATTCCATGAGGTATGGCTTTCCAAAATATGGATTAGGTGTCATGAAAAAATAAAAAAACGCGCCATTAACTTTACCTCACGTGTGGTGTGGAAACTAGTATAATGAATAATTATTATTATTATTAAACAAATAATAGTTATAATAATAATTATTGTTATAATTCATCAATAACAACATCAATTTCAGATGATAAATGCGCATTCATGCAGCTTTACAACAACACACTTGATGGCTCTAAAACTATTTATTTCACAAAAAAAAATTTTAAACAAAAGTTTTAGAGAATTAATCCACTATAATCTTTATACAAAGTTTTTTTTTTCTAGGACGCACCAAACTGAAGTTGTTTGGAAAAATCGGAACTTGGTCACCATTTTTCAAGATGGCGGCGTAAGCTTTAAGGGGTGGGGATCGCAAACTTTTAGGATGTCGAAATGTACTATCTATATTACCAAGTTTCATCTCTCCCGCATTTTTTTCCCAGGTAAAAGTACCTGATGCCTGGGCTAGTATGTAAATATGTTAATGAAAGAAATTGTCTATTTCAAATATAAGAGTGAGCATGTTCAGAATAAGGACTACACAATTATAGAAACAGGCATGCCCGGATTACCCATAAGGCCGACCTAGGCCATGGCCTTAGGGGGCAGGCAAGTGGGGGGCGCAGATCGATAAGGAAAACAAAAAATTTTGTACTTCTAGTCGAGCGTGAGTAGCGAGCGTCGAGCGTCCGGATTGCACTGGCATTAAAAGAGAGAGGGGGTGTTGAGGAGAGTCTAGCGGGGAATGGTCCAAAGCCAGAAAGAAGAAATTTTAAAACTATGTAGGCCTACATATTTTGATTATCATTAGTAAATACGTAGACAGTGTTGTTTATTTAGTAGTTTGTTTTATTTTTCAACGTGCTTTCTTTTTAATCAGTAGTGAATATGTATTTACTACAAATTACAAGTATTGACTTTTCATACGTTTTGGCATTTCAATCGCTGTTATTGCGTGATTGATATAATTGTTTTTTCTTGGAAAATAGTTAAAAATGAATTCAAAAGGACTAAAAATAAAACTGTGTTAATAGCTCAAATAGTCCCCAGAGAATCTCTAAAACATGAGTTTTACAGATAAATATGCAAAAAAAAAAATTCTGGACCGCCGGAAAGGGGGCCTAATTTAGAACTTTGGTATTAGCTGCTAATCCGGGCCTGGCAACAGGACCGCTTGCAAATATCATGCTACTATGTACACGTTGATTTTATATAATAAACTTCCTTTACAGGCAGGTGCTTTATTTATAAACACTCCAAACTTAACAAATTACAATTCTTTTAAAAACAGCTTTAGACAACGACTTTTGTCCAGGTATTTTTACTCGGGAGGAATTTATGTGCCATGGACTTTGGGTTTAGTACCTTACAAAGAATCTGATTTTCTTTTACATATTCTTCGCTTATTTTTTTAAATTGTATTAACACTGTCCGTGCTGCGCTATTTTACAGCTCTATTAGCAACGACTAGCAAGTTGGCGCCTTCGGATCGAGCTTGCGGCTTTAACCGCGTCAGTCATAGGTCTTGACCCTTTCGACCTATGACTGAGCGCGGTTTTAACCGCATAATAAAATCTAATCATTTCATGCCCATTTTTTGTGAATCACTTTAAATAAGTTTTAAAACCTTTTCTGAATAATAAAAGTAATAATATTTTTACTAAAAACATATTTATTTAATAAAAAATTTCAATATTGAAAATTAATTATATTAGTGAATGATTTTTTTATTTATTTTTGAAAACAAGTGCTAATAAAACCTGAATGTGTTTTATATAACATAATTTGTAAATTATCAAAATAGTAATGACACAAACTTAATTTTTGTATGTTACTTTATCATAATATATTACTATAATACATTTTTCTTTTTCTAAATAAGTTTATAATGGAATTTTATTATAAAATGTACATAATATATTAACCCTTCGTACGCGATAAGCGGAATATTGCACCACTCGTATATAACCCTATGCATTTTTAAGCGGAATATTCCACTCTTGACCGTAAGGAAGGTTTTTATTTATTTTAGTTAACCAAAACACCGATAGAATGCGTGATAATGTTCCTCGAGTGGTCAGATGACGTGTTATTGAGTTTGTGACGCATCATAGCTGTTGACAAAGAAGAGAAGCCTTTGTTTTGTCACGTGGGCGCGCGCATTCAGTTGCCCTTTGTACGCTGGAAGCGGATATTTTCGCTGGCTGGCAGTGAACAGCTGATACTCAGTTCTTGCTTGCTAATATTTAGGCTTGTGCGTGTTATTGTTTTTCAGTGGTAACAAACCTATAGAACTAAAAAAAATAAAATAAAACTTTAACAAACAAATATTTTTTTATTTTTCGCCTAATTAAACTAGTGATTTTGTATTTTTTTCATGGTAGCGTACGAAGGGTTAATTTAGATTTATATAAAAATACTAATCATTCATAAACTAAGAGAAAAAGATAAAATGAAGACAACGCAATAAATGAACTGTTAAGACGTAAGTTCTTTATTTTTAAATTTCTCGCTTTCCTCCTCTACTACGAACCATTATGAAAATATCTAAAAAATATACATTATATATTAATTTAGATTTATATAAAAGTAATACCGTAATCATTCGTAAACGAAGAGAAAAAGATAAAATTAGGAAAAAGCAAAAAAAATAACTGTTAAGACGTAATTTCGTTATTTTTATTAAATTTATTTTTCACTAATATGGTGAAATATCTGATATGAAATGAATAGAATGATAAAAATAATTGATTTAAATTAATAACTTACCTTAAATTGTGAAAATATTGGCAGAATGGTCGGAAACTTGGCTTAAAAACGGCAGTTTTTGAACGCTCATAAGTTTCTTTGTAGTCGATATTCTTCTAGGCTACGCTAACAGTACTGCAGAAGGGTCTCTACTAACTACTGAGGTACGAAATATGGCCATAGGCAATTACTAAATCCCCTCTTTTCCAATGTAAATAATGCATGTGCGCGGTGCGATGGACATTTTTTGCGGCTTTAACCGCGCTCATCACGGAACGTGTTAACTATAAGATATTTATTTGTAAATTAGTTTTATTCATTTAATAATTAATTGTATTCTGTTGTTATGTAGGTTTTGTTGTTATGTTGTTGTTTTATTAATAGAGTTTATATCTTACGCTATTTTCAATTATTACTTTTTAAACATAATTTAATTCAAAATGACATGTCTTATATGGTATAATTTGTACTGGTCTACACTCTACAGGATTAATAAAACTGAATGAAAACTTTGGTGATAAAGTGATGTACACGGTGTACGGTCCCAACCACTTCAAGTTTACTACGGGGGTGCACGCTCGAACGAGGTTTGTGGGAAATTGAGGCTGAGCTGGAGAAATTTTGGCCGGGGAAAAATCCACAACAAATAAGGAAAATATCATTATTTTGGGGGAAAATAGATAGGAAATGATTGGGAATAAAGGTCAGCCTAATCGGTTTGTTTACAATATATATACATACACACACAAACACACAAAGTATGTGCAAGTCGGGCAGGGTTCCTATTTAATCTTCACCGCACAAAATATCTTGTAGCCAAACTTCCGATATGATAGTTTTATGCCGGTTGCTGAATGGCAGTTTACTGACTCTTAAAACAGCTGAATACTTTCTGTAGGTACCTATTTATTACTCGAGCGATAACAACTAAATCACATTAAACCATATTATATACAGAGGTACCTACACCTAAATTACACATTATAGTGTACAGTAATCAGTACACTGATGGAAGCTGTTGTGTACGGGTGGAAGCTGGAAGAACGTTTAACAGTCGCATACATTACCGACACAACAGGCAAAGGTAACAGAATTTGCAGATATACAGGGTTATTCAGAACTATATGGCGATGTCTCGGTAGCTCTTTCTACAGCAAAAAATAAGAAAGAAAGTTCATATAAACATAGGCCTGAAAACGATTTGTTTTCAAGATATCCGCCATTTTGTGTTTTCTACAAAATAATTCATATCTAGAGAAATGTTCGACTGATTGAGTTCAAACTCGGCATGAAGTTTAACCTAACAAAGATCTATCTCAAGAAAAATAAGCGATTGTATCCAATCGTGCGTTTCAAAATGGCGGCTGTTTGAAAGTTTTAAACATAAATTATTCAAAAACCGTACATTTTAACAAAAAATGTCAAGACACCTTTTTTGTAGCCCTTTTGATTCCCTATCAGATGGTGTGACTGTCAAAAACATATGATGAAGGATAATAGCCAAGTTAAAGATAATAACAACATATGGACATACAATATCAAACATTTCTCTTGATATGAATTATTTTGTAAAAAAACAGAACGGCGGATATCTGGGAAACGAACCGTTTTCGGGCCTATGTTAATATGAATTTTTTT
>JAGFPH010001926.1:0-24643 GCA_018207615.1 Philaenus spumarius
GGCTTCGCGATTGACCTCAGGATTCTTTTCATTATATTTTTTACTGGCTTCGCGATGCACGTCAGGATTTTTTTCGTTGTATTTTTTTGCAGCTTTTCGATTCACATCTGGATTTTTCTTATTATATTTTTTGACAGCTTCACGATGGACGGAAGGATTACTCTCATTGTACTTTTCAACGGCTTGCCTATTTGCTTTGTCTCGTCTAGTATTGGTAAACTGTTTTCGTCTTTTTTACCACGTTTCACTTGGTTATTTGAAGACACGACGGAACAATGAACAGACTCCACGGTATCAGTTGAAGAGCAGGTTTCTGTTGGGGATGGAGGTTGAAAGTCCTGAACATCAATGTCTGATAGCTAGGAAACTTCATGAACAACCCCAAAGTCACCTTCCACATTATGAGATATTACCACTGGGGGGTTGAGGTTGGAAGTGTTTATCGGAATGAGAACATCAAAATGACCTCGCATTAAATCCCCAGTAAACCTCAGCCGCCCAACTCCCTCAGTAGGCTGTCCATAACACCCCTCATCCAACAGAACACCGTCTCTGTAAATTTGTAGTTGGTATGGGTAGATCTCAGTAGCCGCCATAACTTCACACGGCGTCCCGAAAGTTGTCGGTTTACTTATACTGGCTACATATACGGCTTTAGTGTTATAAATGCCTCCTTCTGCGTTTATTGTGTAAGGTTTGAATCGCCGTCAATTGTTGGATACATGGTCAACTACTCTGGTTCGCACGTCGCACCTGTAACCCCGGCGTGTCATTGCCATGAAATATGTAGGCCAGGGAGTAAAATAAGCACTGGCCATCAGGCCTGGTGTAGAAAACTTGGTGAGGGGTGGGTATTCCACCTACGTTTATAACCTCCATTTTAAAAGTATAATCTCTCTCCTGTGTCAAACAAAATAAATCTTAAAAACTGGAAAAAAACAAAAAACGTTCTGTTGTAATTTTAACTCAAATTCTTTACTGAAAAATTCAAATGGAACTCCTCTGAAGAAATACTAATAGCTTAATAATACCGTACCTCAATAAACCTTGCACCGAAATGTTATATATATTGTTTAAATAGCAAATATGTAATCAACTGAACAAATAATAGCCTGTATAGTAAAACTTCAAGTCAAATGGCAAATAAACGGAAAAAGAATGTTAAATAAATGTGTGCCGTGGCCTGGGTAGGAGAGGGTCAAGGGTCTCTGATAACAGAGTTTGTTGGGAGGGGAAGGCAGGTCGCGGTGATCTCAACTGATACGGCAAATCCACAGTCGACAGTGTCTACAGTTGTTACTAATCCATAATCCCGCACTGTGTTACCCGAGGCAGATTGATTACAAATTCGATCGACTACAAATGTATTAAAACTAACTCAACTCAATACCGCAAAACAAAACTGAGACCGAATAGTTTTTACAAACTTAATCTATTTTTTCAAAATCCTTTCATTTTATTGTTTTTGCGGTTTGCCAGTAATCCCATGTAAATATTTTTTTCAATCCTGTTAAGTACTGCATAATGCAGTACTGTTAATGCTTCGTTATTGCACAATTTTGGTGAAATAAATGCGACAAATGATGGTCATTTTTACCCCGCCCCCCAAACCCCACCCTAAAATTTAGAATTTTTCAAACCCTTTCTTAGCAAGCACCTTTGGCCCTAGAGGAAGCTACATACCGAATTTCATTCCTATCCGTTCGGTAGTTTTTGAGAAATCGTGATTTAGTAACTTTAACCACCTAAAACCCCTCCTAATATTTCGAACTTTTTGAAACCCTTTCTTAGTGAGCATCTATGGTCCTAGAGGAAGCTACATACTAAATTTCATTTCAATCCGTTCGGTAGTTTTTGAGAAATCGTGATTTAGTAACTTTGACCCCACCAAAACCCCTCCTAACATTTCGAATTTTTGAAACCCTTTCTTAGTGAGCATCTATGGCCCTAGAGAAAGCTACATACCAAATTTCGTTCCAATCCGTTCCTTAGTTTTGGAGAAATCGTGATTAGTAATTTTGACCCCACAAACCCTCCTAAAAATTGGAATTTAAAAAAAAAATATTTCTTACTGAGCACGTATGGTCGTAGAGGAAGCTACATACCAAATATCTTTCCAATCCGTTCGGTAGTTTTGAAGAAATCGTGATTTAGTAACTTTGACCCCTCCCAACCCCCTTTAAAATTTCGAATTTTTGAAACCCTCTCTTAGTGAGCATCTATGGCACTAGAGGAGGCTACATACTAAATATCTTTCCAATCCGTTCGGCAGTTTTGCAGAAATCGCGATTTATTAACTTTGACCCCCCCCCCAATCTCCTTTCAAATTTCGAATTTTTGAAACCTAGTGAGCATCTATGGATCTAGAGGAAGCTACATACCAAGTATCTTTCCAATCCGTTCGGTAGTTTTGGAAAAATCGTGATTTAGTAACTTTTACCTCCCCAAAACCCCTCCTAACATTTCGAATTTTTGAAACCCTTTCTTAGTGAGCATCTATGGCCCTAGAGGAAGCTACATACCAAATTTCATTCCAATCCGTTCTGTAGGTTTTGAGAAATCGTGATTTAGTAACTTTGACCACCCAAAACCCCCCCTAAAATTTCGAATTTTCGTTAACCCTTTCTTAGTGCGCGTCTAGAGCCTATAAAGAGTGTTAGTGCCAAATTTCATGTTTGTAGACCTCGTGGTTTTGGAGAAACTGTGATGAGTCAGTGAGTCAATGAGTCAATGGTATTTGGCTTTTATAAATATAGATGTTTAGAAATTAAAACTCTTTTTTAGTAAACTATCAAATGTTACAAACTTATATTTGTTTACAGTACATACTAGAAACATACTAAGACTAGAGAGTGTAAGTTAGAACCCTTCAGGCTATTTTTTTTTTAGCAATGTTTAAAATTATAATACGTAAGTACCTAAATGATTTATCATAGCATATTTAGGCGATGGAAAACTCTCATTATGATTTTGGTGCACCTGGGAACACTGCCAGTTAGCTTTCTTGACTATTGTCGTTATTATAGACGTCAAGAGGGTTTATAAACAAATTAAAGTTAAACGAAGTAGCTGGAAATATAACTACACCGGGGTGTCCGTTCCGATTTTGTTGTTAACTGCAACCCTTAGAGTAAGGGGTGGAAAAATAGGGATTGAAATTCAAACCATAGGCTACATAACTTCCTAGTAAGGCACAGTATAAAAATCGTCCAAGGTTATTGTAAACCTGAAACCTTCTAAATACTATCTAAAACTTTTGTATCAACAAATTTTTTATACAGACTCATTACTTTAAGGGGGTGACAAGAATGAGTTCGCAGAACAAAAAATGAGAAAATCATTCAAAATTGTTGTGATCTTCTAATTATTACCGAAATCTTTTATCTGATTATTAAGCTCAAGGGTTTAATAAATTTGTTTGTTGCTTAACTTAGGCGAACTTCGAATTAAATGTTAATAAATAGTAACTTTGTAATTATGTAGGCCTAGCCGAAAGAGATTTTTTTAATATCTGGTCATCTTGGAAATATAAATTAATAGATAAATAATATCTCTAGCATCTAAGGTCTAAAGATTGCAAAACCGTGTACAATTTGATGCTGAACCTTTGATAGTCCCACTTAATATGCAATTCAATTCTAGCTTTTCCAACTTTACTCCATCTTTGTGACCTAATTTAATTCCAACGTCTTCAGTAATTAAGTTTGACCGTAAGTTAGTTGCAGCATAAAGTTTTAAACATACCTAGAAGTTTTCATTAATTATGCTAAGTCAATGAAGCAGTAGGAAGATGTTTTGCTCAGTCATGATCAAATACTATTCATAGGTAATGCGAAATAGGCTATACATCAAAGGTTAAAAGAAAGATGTACAATTCGTTTCGTCATCATAAACACAAGAAATATATTTTAATGTATACGTGAAGGTGAGTCCAAGGTTAAGTATTGTGAATAACGTTAAGAATAAGTATTCTTCAAGATGTAACGAAATACTACCGGCACTGAATCTTCGGCGTAATAGCGCCATTATTAGTTGAATACAGTGTATAATATTATGTTCTTAAATTTCTTACATGTTTAAGTACAGTCTTTCAAAATAAAATTTAAAAACATCTGTCAAATTTATCGCACCAAACTTTTTTTATAAAATGTTTGGTTCGTCCTACATTCAAAAACAAATAATAAAACATTGTATTTACAGAATCAATAGGTGGGCACGGCCTCAAACTTCAAAAGATGCAAGTATTTAATCTCTATATATCAACATGAATGTTTATTTCTTTGTCCTCTTTAGTCTCAAAAACTATTCTACTGATTTCACAAAAATTTCACATTTTACTTTCTCTCTATACTATAGTATAGAGAAAGTATTTGTTTTTTTTTGTGTGTTTAACGTCCTACTGTTTTGCACTTAAGGCTAATGAAGACGGGACCTACAGTTTTACGTGGAATCCGAACCACATCCAACGATGTCTGTTAAGAAACCATTTAGAAAATTATTCGGGGTCAATGGGAATTGAACCCGGAACCTTTCCATTGATGGTTGCCATGACGATTGATAAAGCATTGACTCTTTAACAACCACGCCCCCCGTGGCTTGATAAGAAAAGGTTTAGTGATCGCAAAAAAAAAAATCGACGTTGATATTTTTGTGGAAATATCCGTTTTGAGACCCCCTGAGTCCAAAATGTCTGTCTGTATGCCTGTATGTATGTCTGTATGTCTTTATTTATGCAAAGCTAGAGCGAAAACTATTCGATCGATTTCAAACAAATTTGCACCAGACATGTCAAGTAGACCTATAGATGCACGAAAAACGGTTTTGAACAAATTTGAAAAACAACCCCTATTTTGGCCAAAAAACCCCCAAAAAATAAGTTATTATTTTTTTTATTAAAAAAATGGCTCTAACGATTTTGATAAAATTTTGCTTATTTGCAGCCTTTAATGTACCATACCATATGCAAAAAACTGCATCTTTCTAAAAATTCTCGTTTAGCTAATAATAATAACAATATATAATAATATATACATAATAATAATAATGCCAGGAGTTACAATTACTACAGTCTAAGGGGTTGAAGTGGAATTCTACCCTATACAAAAACAATTTAAAAAATCACTTGATCTTGATACAAGCTACAAAGCTAAAATTGTATCACATTATTTTTAAGGGAAATAAAACTATTTGCAATTTGATTACTTAAGTCAAAGGGATGAAATGGAATAGCTACCCTTAAAATTAAATAGTAATCCATACACTTACTTTATCTATATTCTCAAAAACTACTCAACTAATTTCACTAAAATTTCACAATTTACACATATATTAGTACCAGATTGTTTTAGAGAATACGGTCACTACAAATAAATATATTTAAAGGGGTAGCTACCCCTATACAATAAAACTAAATTTCATTAAATTCCTACAAACTATAAAGATAAAATTATTTAATATTATTCTTAATTGAAATAAAAAACATTTACAATTCCAACACTTAAGTCAAATGGAGGAAATGGTTTAACTACACTTAAAATTAAATTATGCAATCGCGAAACTACCATTGCCGAGACCACTAGTTATTAATAATTTTGTAAATGTGTACATATTCCAAACCAGATTATGCAATTTCAATTGTATGTTTCTGAAATAAGGTTATTAGGCCTATATCATATCTGAATTAATAGATTGTTAATTTTTGAAAAAAAATTAGGTAGGTTCGTTTAAAAAAAAGTAATAAGCACACTCATTTTCCTAAACTAACTAAAAAACGTATAACATCGTGTACTATACACGTTTTTTGTCGCGTTTATTATTATTATTATTTTAGTTTTACTTTTCCATTTCAATAATTTTTGGTTGTTTCTTATTATTTTCATTTTGTGTACAGATGACTAATGAAAAACACGGAGTGAAATAACAATAAAATGGAATAAAAATCCAGTGCAGTAGCCAAATTCCAAACTATTACGTACCTAAGTTAGCGGATGAAACTGTTCTACAAATACCAGTTAAAGAAAAATATTAGTTGCAGGAAAATATAACGAGCACGTCACCTGGCTCTTTTCGCTTAAAATGTGTGTAGGCCTACAATGTAAAAATTAATTTTGTTTACTGTACAAAAATACAAAAAAAGCTGTGTGGGCAGCTTTTGATCCGAGGCTAGAAGGTCTATATAATATATGTGCACTCGCAAAGCCCAGTCAATAATCCTAGGCTTATTCGGCTGCGAGAGGATTGAACAGCGCGTGAGCCTAGGCTGGAGGCTGAGGTGCAAACAAATTCTAATAATGTATTTCGTACACGCAATCAGCTATTCAGCGCAATAGTGAGTAGACCAATTTCCCAAATAATTGGTTGAAAAACTAAAACATATCAACTATTTTTTTTTTTAATTCGTTCAACTCACGTCGTGCGTGATCAAATTCTTATTATAAAACATTGTTTAATGCACACAACAGTTAATTTTACAGAACATAGAAAGTATAATCGGTAGTTAACAAAAGTCGTTCCTATGTTTTTTTATTTTCAAGTAATTAAATAGAAAATCCTGTTTATAAAACAATATATAATTTACCATTTATATTTTCACGAGTTATAGTTTACGTGTTCGTGAACAAATTCACATGAACTACAACGGTTTATCTTCAAAATTCATCTAAAATATACATACCTGTACCTGAAAAACTGTAGATAGCTCTATGGAACTAATTCGTGCAGGTATTTCACACCCTTTAAATACGGTCGCACTTTGTGTGTACGTGACTTGGTTTCAGGACATTCCAAAGATCTTTATATTTTTTACTAACTTAAACCTTATTCATTCATGCTTTATTGTCCAATGATTTGGTCCGAGAATCAAAAATGTATTTGGGAAGGAGCTATAAGCAACATATTTTCCATTAATATCGGCCTAACTAGTAAGTTATAGAAACAATATCATTATGTCAGTCATTTATAACAAAATTAACTTAAGATACAGAACGCCTATTCATCTTATGTGAATAAAGGAAACATTTTCACGAATAAATTAACGCAAGACGTGACTATAAGGTTCCATAAAAAGAGGGAAGAGTTGTTCTACTTTCTCCAAATTGGCAAGTGATGCCTTATTGTTTCGAATAGTCTTGAGTTTTAGCCCTCGATTCTCATTATTTTTACTAGGTTTCTAGAGAATCAATAATTTGTTTTAATATATAGCAGTTTGAAATGTTTAATGTAAAATCTCACTGTAAATCAGGCATCAAATAAAGGAGAAATTTAATCTATATATATATAAAAATCTCGTGTCACAGTGTTTGTTATCGAACTCCTCCGAAACGGCTTCACAGATTTTTATGAAATTTTTTGTGTATATTTGGTAGGTCTGAGAATAGGTCGTAGACTATTTTTTATACCCCTAGGTTATAAGGGTGGCCTTGAAACAACCCCTAAAACAATACATATTGTATGTTATAGGTCTCAAAAACCATACCACCTAGGAATGTGAAATTTGGTACACGTATTGCTCAAAGGCTCTAGAGACGCACTAAGAAAGGTTTTCAAAATATTTGGCCTTTAAGGGTTGAAACAACCCCTAAAACAATAAATATTGCTTGTTATAGATCTCAAAAACCTTTCCCCCTAGGAACTTGAAATTTGGTACACGTATTGCTCATAGACACTAGAGGCGCAATAAAAAAGGATTTCATAATATTTGGCCTTTAAGGGTTAAAAAAAACCCAAAAAATAAATATTGTTTGTTATATATCTCAAAAACCATACTACCTACGAATGTGAAATTTGGTACACTCATAGGCGCACTAAGAAACGATTATGAAATATTTGGCATTTAAGGGTGGAAGCAACCCCTAAAAGTATAAATATAGTTTTATATACTTTCCTTAAAGCTAAAATGCTGAAATTTTGTACGTTTATTTCTTACAAGATACA
This sequence comes from Philaenus spumarius, assembly GCA_018207615.1. NCBI lineage: Eukaryota > Metazoa > Arthropoda > Insecta > Hemiptera > Aphrophoridae > Philaenus > Philaenus spumarius. Next base: position 7,933 of record JAGFPH010001926.1, read on the forward strand.
TATAAAACTAAAGCAATTTAACATTTCGTTATGGGTGAAAATGTGATAACAACCCCTAAAAGCAATAAATATACATTTGTATACCTTCCATAAGCTTGAGAGCTGATAATTTGTAAATTTATTTCTTACAAGATACAAATAAAAAATAAACCAGTTTTACATTTTGTCACGTTCTGCTAAGGGGTGGAAATGTAGTAATAACCCCTAAAACTATAAACTATAATAATTTAATTCAGCCTAGGAACTTGAAATTTGGTACACGTATTGCTGATAGGCGCTAGTGGCGCACTAAGAAAACTTTTTAAAATGTTTAGCCTTTAAGGGTTAAAACAACCAATAAAACAATAAATATAATGTGTAAAACTTTCCTTAAAGCTAGAAAGATTAAATTTTTTACATACTTTATTTCAAGATACATATAAAAATAAACCAGTTTTAAATTTCATTAACGTGCTGCTAGGGGTGAAAATGTGATAACAACTCCTAAAAACAATAAATATACATTTGTATACTTTCCATAAACATAGAGAGTTAATAATTTGTAAATGTATTTATTACAAGATACACAGAAAAAATAAACCAATTTTACATTTTTTCACGTTCTGTTAAGAGGTGGAAATGTAGTAACAACCCCTAAAACAATAAATATTAATTTGTATACTTTCCTTAAAGCTAGAGATCTGAATGTTTTTACATTTATTTATTCTTTAATTAAAGCTAGAGAGCTTGAAATTTGGCACTTATTAATTTTAAGAAAATATTTAAAAACGTAAGCTCATCAATTTTCTATTTCGATCAATGCATTCGCATATTAAAGACGTATGCTATCTGGGCAATCTGTAACTTTCAGCTAAGACTGATTTACCAGTCTGCAGATTTAGCAGTTGAAAAAGAAGACGCTTTTCACTCTGAATTCTTTATTCTTTAATGTTTAATTTATTCAGCCCACATAACGTGAGGAAGACTATTGACGGGCAATCAATGAACAATAAATTAAATACCAAACGTTCGTGAAATAAAAGATGGAAGAAAATGAGGGGAAATATTACAATTATGTAACATCGTGATGTAAAAAAATCCCCGCACGGGTATTCAGCTAGTATTTACATAATATGCGAAGGAGAGTTAAATGATGGTAAAAATTATGCTTATTATTATTACTTTATTGTTGCTGCAGTTATATTATAAACCGTGATTAATGTATATCTAAATCTGTATCCCAATATTATTGTAGTGAATATTTCAAGTGAGACTTGATTTATTTGTAAAAACATATATGGACAAATATCTTGGAAATTGTTAACATTAATATTGAATTATTGAATTACATGATTTATCTATTTACTAAACTGACTAGTTCTTCCAACCAAACTACAAGTTTGATCTGAGTCTGCATAAACAATCAAATGAATGAATATATTTTGTCTAAATCTTAAAATAAACACACATGAGTCCGATTTAGATCGGCATTATCAAACACGTAAAGAATAGAAAGTAACATTGTTGGTTTTAATTATTGGGTTTAGTCGATAAACCACTTTTCAAATGCAAGGCCATCAGCTGACGTTACTTCTGTCAAAAACATACAAGTTGTATGTAATAAGGGGTTTTAGTGAAAGATCAAGGCATATTTCAAAACACAAGTACCGAGAACTTGTAATTTTTAAATATCTTGTTTCCATGAGGTAAATATGGGCGTCATGACTATTCAATTCAAGACCGCTGTTGTCCATCGATCATTGACATTTTTTATGTGACTTTTACATGAAATGCAGTGTTAAATTTAACATATTGTTAACATAACAGATTTATCTGATCTATACGGGAAATAATTAATTTGATCTATTTTTAGAGCGAGAAAGTCTCGTGACATAATTTTATAGATTTAACCACTGTTTGTTATAACCAAAATCTGTTACATTGTTGTACTGTAATATTAAAGTGCTTGTAGGCACTACCATCAGTGCTCAGATTTCTGTTTTCGTCTGATAAAATATATATTAAGGTTTGTGAGAATATAATAATCAATAAATAAAAGAAGGACCTTTGGAATGCCCTGAATACATGCCAGGTCAAGAAACTCAGTGCGACCCAATATTTAAGGGATGTCAAGACGAAACTGTTCCATTTAGCTATATGCAGTTTTACTATCCTGTTGTAATTTGCGACAAGTTGTTCATGATCTTGTACACTGTAATTCCTAGATAACAAAAGTAGTAAACTGACAATTTGTCTTAGAGATATTTGTTTATAAGCAGGACAAAAGACTTGATTTTATGACGAACTACTTGAAAATAGAAAAACTTACAAACAATTTTGGCTGTTATCTTCTATACTAATATTATAAAGAGGTAAAATTTGTTTGTTTGTATGTAGGGGGTAATCTCTGGAACTACTGAACCGATTGAAAAATAGTTTTACTTAATAAAAAGCTACACTATCCTTGAGTAACATAGACTACAATTCGTTTTGATAAAAACTTTTTTATTTCAATATTTGTAAATTTAGTCTGAAAAAATTCTTAGATTAGGCCTAGACTGATGTACCAACACATGTATTTGAATGTATTACCATAGCAATCAATTAATAAAATAGCATATCAAACAGCAATAAATTTCCATTAACAGCTGATTTCAAACTTTGAAGCAATTATTTGTATTTCTAACTTTTAGGTTAGGTTTTTATTAAAGTGTAGACCTGAGACTTGCTGGTTCTTTTAACCTTTATTATAAGTGCTATTATAAAATATACGAAATAATTTGATTTGAATATTTAACATTATTTACCATCTTAGCTTTGGGGTCATTATGTGCATATAGACAATTGTGTTACACTAAGAAAATTAACACTTTCCTTTATAACTTTTTGTATTATTTTCAAAACTGTTGAAATGAAAAAAATGGTCTATCACCTGCAAAACTCGAAAAGAATCCACTATTTTCAAAGAAGGTTCCAACGTGGTTGGCGTGCGGAGCACGCAGGGGTTTCCCGTAGTGCATTATATTTTTCTTCAAAACTAACAGTACTTTGCACATGGCAAAAATCTAAAGTAAGAACTCCTAGCAAAAAAGTGCTTGCAAGCGATATTCTAGTCGGTCTTACTAATGCAATAGCATGGAGCCGGCCATCTCAACGTTGACATTGCTCGCTGAGTTCGATGCATTTACTCGAGTGGTACACATAACCACAGATAAAAGAACTATTAGTTTCTTTTATCTGTGACATAACACATAACAGAGATTTTAGAACACAAGCAGTTTACAGTTTAAATGTAACCTTCAAATACTGTTTCCTTTACGAAACCCATTTTTACAATTCTTCGTTCTGTCCTTTTTACTCCCTACCACTCGACAAAATGGCAGGAAAATGTTAACGGACACGATTAATTATAACAAACACGTTTCTTCGTTTAAACTTTACTTTTATATAATTTAGTTAAACAAATAAAATAAACGATTTTTCATTTCATTTCATTTCTTATTTCGAGATTTTGAAGTTAATTCGAAATACAATTTAAATTTAATAAAGTAATATTTATTTTAATTTGTTTAAATCATCATTGAGGCCATTTACAAAAATACACCGCCATCTTTTAAAATATTTTAATTGAAATTAAAAAAAATATTATTTGTAAATTATATTGCAAATAACAATTAATTAATGTGTTTTTAGTGAAAATTAACTTTATAAAAAAGTTTGAGTTTCCAGTGGTTATTATTATTTAATTTTCAATAACTACCAGCTGAATAAAACACAATAAACTATGCATCATTGGCGTTTTCAATTGTCTTTCTTTTTAGAACGAAATCAATCTCTTTGCGAGCACGATAAAACTGTGGATAAGTGCCTAAAAGTGTGTTTTAATTAACGCAATCAAAACAACCATAAAATCGTCAGAGTTTTAATTACAATGACGCATTGTTAATTTAATTTCTGGGCACGTGTTGAATTAATTACCAAAATGTAAAACTGACTGATAACAAATACTAAGGTAATAACAGGTAATTACTGTAGTAAATAATTTGACCACGTAGCTCCACCGCTGACGTGAATTGAGCGAATTTCCAAAATTAAACCTGTATATGTTTTTAAGATTTCAATCAACTATTTGGGAAATTGGTTTACTCAAGAAAGCCCTGAACAACTATAGTATGAAATATATATGACGAATTTGTTTTCACTTGACCTTCAAGCCCCGGCTTACTCTCTGCTTCGTTCCGCTCGCAGCGTAAACTCTCGCTTTGCGAGTTTGCAGTTCGACTTTGCGTAAGTACCTTTCTCTTCGCTCGCAGCAGACAAACTCCTTTTTATGGTATTTTACGTTTTGACCAATTTGGGGGGGGGGGCAGAAAAGCTATAAAGCCGTCTAAAAAAATTTGCAGAATAATCCCCTATATTTTAGATAAAACCCCAAAAAAATTCATTCTAGTACGAAAAATCTCAAAACATTGTTACCGGTACTTCCGGTTAAAAAGCGTGCTCTCGGTTGTTGGATTTTGTTGGATAACAATCTCGTCCGAACGATTAAAAAAAAACAACCTGTGTACCAAATTTGGACCAATCTGACAGAAAATGTCACCTTTAGAGTGACAATAACTCATCTTTCCTATGGAAATTCGATAGAAATAATAATAATGGAAGAGGATACATTTTGTCATTAAAAATTTTAATCTACCTAAATAATTAACTGTAAATTTATAAAACGAAAACGTAGGTGGTTTTGCTCATTATGACTTAACTAAAAACAAATAGTAAACCCAATTTGAACGACACTCAAAATGTCTTGAACATAAACTTGCAATTTTCTTTTAATCCTACCCTCTTGAAAATCAATGCAAATGAAAGATCTTAACCGAAAGAGTGCAACCTACATTTTTCAAGTGAAAATGCAAAAAGTAAACTATTAAGTTACAAAAATACCGCATGTCCTTATGATACTTCTTTGAGCCTAAACGAGTCACCCAATTTGGGGCAAATTGATTTCAGGTACATAACGACACGAAAATCTAATAACGACACAAGATTACCGCCACTTTTCCGACTTTAAAAAATGTGTTTCTTCGAAATCTGTAGGTCTTGATAAGACCAATAATAATTCAAACTATACTTTCTTGATAAGACCAATAATTCAAATTAGACTTTTTCTAAATCAAAGCGTAAAAACTTACAGTTCAATTTCACAAATTAAACCTGTATAAAAAGCGAACTAAAAATAACCAAAACTAGAAAACTTTTACAACTAAAAATGTTTTACATTGTTAAGCTTAATCATAATTAGAGTAAATTTATTACTGTATTTGACGAGTCAATAGAGATTTTGTTATGTTAAAAAAATTAACAACAAACCGATTGCGGAATAGTTGCCTTGAGGAATAGTTTCTAGATGAAAATACCACCTTCAGAAACAATGATTTTTTATTGTGGAATTATTAAAACAAAAAACCTTGAACGTTTTAACTTTTTGGGTTTTTCGCTTATATTGTTTAAATCATTGGACGAGTTTACTGGCTAACTAAAGGGGCCCACAGACGATCAACCAGTTACTATGTCAACCATCGACCTTGTTGCCAGCCATTGTTGACAACCTTTATATGCAGACGACACGAGATGTTGTCAACCAAGTTTGTGAGTCAACCAATGTTGGAACAATTTGTGAGTTATATCATTCGAAAGGTAATTAAATTTACTACAATCCTGTGCAAAGTTATTTCAGGTACAGTCTCCGGAACAAGGATCAAAATTGATCGGAAGCTCCCGATAAATTATTTTTTTCGTCATCGTTGTAAGGTTTTTACGCAATTTCTTCCACTTATAAGCCCGAGTACAATTTGTGAGTTATATCATTCGAAAGGTAATTAAATTTAGTACAGTCCTGTGCAACGGTATTTCAGGTACATTCCCTGGAGAACAAGACACAAAACTGATAGGAAACTCCCGATAAATGATTTTTTCACTAGCCATGTAAGATAATTGTGCAATTTCTACCACTCATAAGCCCGAGCACAATTTGTGAGTTTAATCAATCGAAAGGAAATTAAATTTATTATAATCCTGTGCAAAGGTTTTGATACAGTTCCCGGACCGAAGATCAAAATTCATAGGAAACTCGCAGTATTTAATACTAGTTCTTCCCGGATAAGAAAATTCGGCTATAGTAATGCGGCATTGCTGCTTACGCTTTTTTTGCTCTAAGGACTGGTCTTTTTATTAATTTTAACTGCCGGAATTCAGAAGCCACTAATAACTTTCCTCTGCCATTATAATTTTATAGTGATAATTTGCAGTCGGGGTTTAATTGTTATTTTGTATAAGTTGTACTTCAATTAGTAATGTTTCACTTGCATAATTTATATTGAAAAAGACTGGTTGTGGTTCTCCCTTTTTAGCCGGTGAACCCGAATACAATTGGCAGTAATTTATGAACACTGAAAAATAATGAAATATTTGCCTAATGGATAACAGAAAAGAAAATATAAGATGTATTCCTAAGAAGCAAGTAAATATCGTATTTCTACAAATAAGTTGCAAACACTCAAACTGCAATCTTTTCAAAGACGAAGAAAAACATACCGGGTTTACCTTTCAACCAATTTTATGTTTTATCTGATTCACTGTAGGCCTACTTACGAAACAATATATTTTAGTTTCTTCACCAGTTGTGTTTCAGTTTACACATAAAATTCCAGCATAATAGGCCTATAACATCGTTAGAAATACATTTCCCTCGATAAAAGTCAAAACCCGGCTCCACAAACGTAACTCACAGCTGTACGAATGCAGTGTCACCTTGACATTCAAAATCGCGTTTGTAAAAAGTGGGGAAAAAACAGGTTGTTATGGTTCGCACTCGACCTTGTCGGATATCGAGCGGGATTTATCGATTATTTAAAGTAGAAAAACAAAATAGGTATAAAGGTCATTGCCGTTCCTTCAAGATTTGCATGGCAAATCTTTTATTTTGAGAGTGTTGTCATTATCATGGGCGCAAATACCATGGGGCAGAGAGGGCTCCAAGCTCCCAGGGAAAGGAAAATATGTATATTAATACAGGTATTTCTCTTTTAAGAGAATTATTTAAAAGCCAGTATTACTTAGAAGTGGTTTAGTACTAGAATATTTTGTAAATGTTATGATACGTTTCATTTTATTTACTTAAACTTATTTTTTGTTTACAAGAGTTCATGCACGACCTGCTGGGGCACTAATTGGTGCAGTGTAGCTTTATAATATTCATTGAAGGTGTAAATGTATACAGACTCAATGCTGTGTCGGTTAATATTCCACCTAAATTGCCAAATTGGATTCCCAAATTTAAAAGTTTTTCTGGAGAGGGTACAAAATTTCCCCGCATCCCTTTTGTCAAAGCAGGGGAGGGTACTCCTTAATCACCATACCCCGGTCTAGCCTCCTAGAAAATATCATATGGGTGTCCTTGGTCTTTATGGTTAGCCTTTTAGTTTCTTAATTACTAATAATTATACATTATTTCATATTTGATGTCTGACACTCAAGTATATATCTAGAACTATGACACTAGAACTAATCAAAGAAAAAGAGTGGAATAATTTACAGAAAAATCCAACCAAAATAATAAGAAAAAAATATTCTACACTGAAAAGCAAACGAGCTGCTTGCTCATTAGCCAACTATTCCACATAAAGTAAACGACACTCTCTGTTCCCACTGTCCTTACCGCAGAATTGGAAGCGTAATATCAATTGTATCGAGAGTCGCACGGGGTATAATGGCATCTGTTAAGTTACAGATTTAGGTTTAACCTTTTTAGCATGGCAGTAGGCTCTCTGTACTATTTTCTCTGTTTTACAAAAGTGTTAACTGCAGAGTATTGAAAGTCACCAGTCTGATTATAATGCCACCGCTACCAAGGGGCGCCCACTAGCTAGATGTTGAATCAACACTGCAACATTGACACTCCTGACTCTGATTTTTTGTCCTAGCTTGGTCACAGACATTATTGACAATGAATTTAAGTATTCATTGTTATTGCCAACTTCAATGAATATTAAGTACCACAGATAATTTTTAGTAAATTGAATTGCTGGATTAAATTATCGGATTCATTCCAGACTATATTCTAGCATAATTTTATTGAAATTAAAAATTAGTTTTTAATGATCTTTATTTTGATATTTTAATTTCCCCCTTTAGTCAAGTGCAATTAAATGGTACATCCCATATATATAAAATAAATACATATATACATTTTTAAAACTCAAAACTCAAATTATATTTAAACTTAGAAACTAACATCTACAAAATTTGAAATAAAAAACTTCTAAAAACCCTTTTGGGACTTAACTGAAATTTATCAACCAATGATTTAACCAGTGGATTTAAAGTTTTTCCAAAAAGCAAGTTTTACCATGCAAGTTGATAGTAATCTTAGAATATTGTTCTAAAGAATTTCCTCAGCAAAAGTTTATTATAATCGCTACTACAATTATGAAATCTATAATTGGTTTTCCTTTTCTTTTACCATCCCTTAAGACATCCTAAGTATATTAAGATAATTATAACACAGTGTATTCTTTCTTGGAAGATAAAGCCATTAAAGGTTTTCAAATAAATTTAACAACAATTTCTCCAACTGGAGAACTAATTAATATTTTTAATTTAGAATAGTGCCTTATGCATAAGAGTATAAATTGAAATATATAAAGTCACGCAATATAATCAAGGAAGCACTAAAATATCTTGAGACATAATAAATACACTTTGTATATCTCACAAAATTTATATCATATAGATCGAAGTCGGTTCCAATCATTTCTAATTTACTTAAAGCAGAGTGATGAAATCTCTACACTTTGCCTCAATAATTAGAGGGAAACAGTGTGGTGCAGTGGTTAATGTGGTTATCCAGTCTGCCACCATTGTTGCGCAGGTTCGAGCATAACTACTGGCATTCAACTTACGTGCAGTAGGCTGCAACTCCATCTTCATAATATGACTGACATGAAGTAAATATTTTAAGGATAAAGGGGATCAAATCAATAGTTATATAAGTAAGACTGATTTATATATTTTTAAAACCACAAACTTAAGACATGAGATTGTTGTTATAAATTTTATCGCTTTGATAATATAGTGATATTGTACTTTAGTGTGATTTTGACTTCTTAGTGAAGGAGCATGACTAAATTATCCTTAGAATTTGATACAACATACAATATTAGCATTTGAGGATTAGTTTAATCCTGCAGGGTTGACAAAGACCACATCCAAATGATTTCTTTAAAGTCTCTTTTTCCAAAATATATTAAAAATTAGTGTTTGATTAAACCGGTTTAAACCTCAAACTAATTAAATGTATGAATAAGTATCTAAACTTGTTTATTTTTACTCAGTTTGACAACTCTGTGTTGTATTTTTGTGGCCTAAGTAAACCACTATTATAGTTATATCTTGTTGGTTATTCAGTTAGGTATAAAAGTAATAAAACAGTAGCCTACTCGAATAACAAAATACGACTATAAATACAGTCAACCTCCTATTTGTTACAAACATAAGTAACAATATTGGTATCATTTATTAGTTTAAACATAATTTTAGTCTTAATTAATTAATCTTGGATTAATTTGTGATTAAAAACTGTAAAGAACGTGGCACAAAACAAAAGAATACTTGAAGAAACACTCTTTTTATTTGCTCATAATTATTATTTAATTTGGCAACTTGTTTTCTTACAAATAAGAAGTCAGAGTTAAATCAAATGTTTCTATTTAAAGAGAATGAATACAAAACAAATCAATGCAACAAATAATTTAGGGTGATCTGTGAACACACTGCCAAAGACAATATGTTAAATAACTTATAAAAATTTTTCCTGAGGTTATCGATTTACTTTACACTTTAGCTACGAGGAACTGATAACAGATTTTTCTGAGGTACTTACTTAACATAAATAGAAGGATATATATACCTAAAATAAGAATTAAAACCAAAAAACTTAAGGCATCTATTCTGTGTAAGACCTTTGCCAAATTTAAAACAGTTTACAGTTAACCATTTAGTAAAACTGTTTAAAGCAAACTATAATTGATGTTATTTATAGTATAAAAAATGAGAATGATATAAATTTATAAGTTTAACTTTATTTTATTCAAAATATATCAAATAGTGATGATGAAGCATGGTTTTTAGACATTGTTGTATTTGTAGCCATATCCGATTGCTATTATATATAATTAAAATGACATTTAACACATAAACAAATAAAAACATGAAACGACACGACACTTAGTAAAACATTTAAAACACTTATTGAATTTATTCGAGTCACAGTATACGACTGTCATCAAGTCTACCATATCACAAACTGTAAAAGATATGTTCATACTGGCAGTCAGTAGCAGTGTGGGGGAGAAATCTTATCTATTAAATCAAATATTAAGTTTGCTTGGAATTGTATTTGGTCATTTAATAATTTATCTTTATTCTTTTTGCAGCTATTATAAATATGGTTCAATTTATTGCCCCTTCCTGCAACAATTCAAAATTTCCATATTTGTTTCTATATCTGTATAAGAATGATCCTCATTAATCAGATGTTCAGCGAAATTTGATTTTGCAGCGTTTAGTCTCGAACTGGAAGGAATGTGTTCCTTAAATCTCGTTCAGAAAGGTCGTCCCGTCTGTCCAATGTAATTTTTAGGGCAGTCATTCAATTAATCCTGTATACCCCAGTCATGTCAAATTTATTAACTGTGTTAACTCTTTGAGTTAACAAAGATTTTAGATTGTTGTCAGTTCTGTCCAATTGAACCCTTTTTTTTTTTTGACTGTGTAACTGTAAGAAGTGTGTTTTTTGTGTACTACAGTATTCGTTCTGATGATGCCTGAAAATGAAAAGGTGAAACAGCTGTAAACGATAAGACTTCTAAAAGGATTGCTAAGGCAAGTATAAATAATAATACTGTATTATGGTGTTTATATCTATCTCTTATCTCTATTCTCTAAATATATTATGTTAGAATTTCTTCAATATTGTAACCTAAAGAAGACAGTTGTTCCAGTAAGGTATTGTTAAAGAGTCAGGTTTTAAACCTAAGCATTTATCTAGATCCATTAAAACTCACACCACCGACAATGTTTTCTACTAGTTCTAAAAATCTTCTATTGAAAGTGACTAAATGTTTAACCAGATTAGTCAGGAGGTTTTGAAAATAATGGGACTAGGTCTTGGACCGACTAACTAGAAGTAGAAATTGGAGTTTAGTTTGGAATAAGAACCGTTGTTAATCAGACGGAAATGAAAAAGATGAGTTTACTTACCTAACTGAGAAAGGAGACCTTTGAGTCTGCCTATTATATTAGTTTAGTAGATGCATGAAATACTAACGCAACATGAACTCACGACTCATAAGAGCATCAAAGTAGGTTTAATGTACAGTTAGATAGTACACAAGCAAAACTGTATTGAGGATCAGAAAAGAAGAGCACTTATCAGGTCCCTTCCAAGTTCTATTCTATGAATAGAACAGGCAATACAATCCTATAATTAGGACGTATTAACCCTTTCTACCCAACACTGTCCAAGGAACTAACTTTCCTTCTCTACTCCAGAATGAACAAACCTGTTCTATTCTGCAAACTCATCAGATATGATAAGTCCACATCTTCAGCTTTTCCTCTTGCAGAATGTTCACACCTAGAGCCACATGTCTATGCTGTACAGGAGGAAGAAAAATGCTCTGCTATTTCCTCCTATTCGCAACGATTGCAGTTGGATGATTCATCTTCCCCTTCAATGTTAAATGTCTACTTAGTGCACAATTCCCTGTCCATTCCTTAGACCAGTCAACTATCTTCTCCTCCTCACATCAGGTTCTTCCAAGAAGATATTTGACTATCTACAATCTTCCCACACTCTCCATTTACTCCAAACTCTTTATTGGACCAGTTTTCGATCAAGAGTTTAGATGTTTTCTCCGAAAAAAAGTGGCAGTAGATTATCCTTCCCTTACCAGCACACCACTTTTTTGTTATCCTGGATTCGATCGATTCAGTTTGACCTCTTTGAACTTTAATAACTCTTTCAGCTACTCTATATTAGCAGTGCAGTCACATCAGAGTTCTCAGTACTACTTGACTGTCTAATCAGATAATTAATTTCCTCTTATCCGATGCTACTTCCTCTCTTAGTATACATCTAAAAACAAAATAGGCATAAAACTCACATTATAGATCTATGCGGTGTTCGTTGGTTTTATAACTGATTTTAGTTTTAATAAGTTTTATAACAAAACAGATCATATAATTTTTAACGGATGAATTATTGTACCTCCACAATGATTTCTTCTTCAGTGATTCCAAGAGTTTTGATATAAAGTAAAAGTGATTTCTTATATTGTAAAAGTGATTTGTTTTTATTCTGGATATTATTTTAACTATCATTTGTTGGATATTATTTCTTCCTCGCTCAGAAGGAAAACAAAAAGATCATGTTAACACAGAATAATGTTACTGTTTTTTCTTTATTTTTCATAAAATATGCAACTCACATGTCTCCGGAGATGGATTGTTTTAACATTGCTACTAGCAGAAGTGTTGCTAATGTTCTTTGATGTTACCCACAACATGAGAATAACATAATTTGTGTTAGGCTAGTGACAAGCCAAAATTGTTAATTGGACGTGGTGTTACCAACATGTCATTTTGTGTTTCACTAACAAAGTTGGGAAACATTGTTATTAGCTTATTTTGTTACCTAGTGCTACATTAAATGGTGAAATTGTGGCATTTATTTTCTACTAATAGTGGCAAAGAATCAGTTCAGTTAACGTTTTAAATCCGAACAATACTTCATAAATCAATAATCACATTACTCCTTTGTTTCCACTGACACATAAGAAGAATTGATTCCTTTGTTTAAGAAAGAATTGATTTATTGATATAGACAATATACTCAGAGACATAACTACAAACTTGGGGGCCCTGGGACAAGATCATTTTGGTGCCCCCACAGGGGGTCTGGGGGAAGATGTTGGAAAATTAACCCCCAAAAACGTGTTTTAATGCATTCTAGAGGTCAAATTTACCAGATTTGTAGTACCTATGTGTTTTATTTTACACATGATACTGAATTTAAAATATTATATTGAAACAATGAACGATTTGCAACATTTATTTACCCTCTATCCAGGGGTTTATTACTGGTGCTGGAATGCACCGGAACATCGTTCCAATATTGCTTTTTATTAATTTTTTGTACGTTTTGATTTAACGTTGTTTCTAAACCATCTACTTCATCAATGACACTCATTCAACACTTGGTTCAGAATTTTAGTCGCAAATCGAAAAACCTCAAAATAGCCCCACACTACAGTGCGTTGTGACTATGGGAGCCAACTACTGTAAAGTCTCTCACATTGTTCCTCAGCTCTGAATCGAAATGGGACAACGTGGGAGCACCAAACATCCGTTTCCCAGCCTCGCGGCACCCCTTTCATGTTCGGCAAGCGCTGTGAACGACTATAAATAAGAGACCGATGATTCAGAGTCGAGACGGTCGAAAAATTTAAAAACCAGCGATGCTTAAACTTTATATTATTCACTTTTTCAGCATGAGAAATAAAAGCTACAAAAATAGTTGCTTGTATATATGAATTTTTCTTATAAAAGTAAGCATATTATCTGCACCCTTAAACTCACCAAAGATACGTAAAGTAGGGACTTTTGAAGTGAAAAAATTTTCCTTGGTAGTACCCGAACCCCCCGTTTCTATCACTTCGGTCAATTCCGGCAATGTTCCGCTACTGAAAAAATTACGAGTAAACCCCTGCCTCTATCTCGATCTACCTCTGTAACCTGTGCCATTCAGGCTACTACATAACTACACTCATAACTTAGGCTATAGGAACTGGTCTTAACAAACAACTTTACATTTCATTTTTTCCATAGTTAGTTCCAAGTAACTTAAATTAGTTTCAACTTTTGATATTAAAATATGTAAAGGAAAGAAAGGTTTAAAGTTTGTTTTGATAATTATTGTAAAGAAAATAATACAAGTGAGTATGGGACATGACTTAAAATTATCACACAAGTTCAAAACGAAAGTAATTGTATTGTTACAAGTAAAACACAATAAGTTACATTACTATTCAAAACTGGAATCTTGTTCATCCATTAAAATTCCTTTTTTCTGACTTTTGTTGAGGAAAATTCATCACGCCGAAATGTAATCAGGAAATAGTTTCATGAAGTTTTAAAATAAATTCAGGTTGAACAATTTTGTACGTGTTCAAAAACTGACTTCATTCTTTGAAATCGTGTGTCTAGTTGCCCACATAACGTATCTATCATGGGGTAAAAGACAGTCACTTTGAAGCAAGATTTTGGCTCTTGCAACCTTTCGTCCTCGCTCAGTTCATCAAAGTGCTTCTTTGTTTTAGCGATTCTTTTTTTTGGGCAAAACCAAGCTCTATACCCCAAAGCAACACACATATTTGAAGTTACTTTACTAGGTTTTGCTGTGAAATACTGAATATTTTTCTAAAAGGGTCTAGGAGCCTCCTGGCTGTAAAGAACTTTGTATTAAGTAAATGTTTTATTAACCACATTAAAAATTCATATTTTATAACAATAAAGTCTTTTTGGATAGATATCTCAGCAAATGACGTCCAAAGTACACTTTTTTACATTTCTCCCATAGAAATCGAAGTAGATCCTTTGGGCTGGGGGTACTGCCCTGATTGGTGATAGTTACGGCGCTGAATATACTGTATAAAATGACGAGAAAAGACAAATATAGCTGACAGAAAATATTAATAAAACCAGACAAATTGAGTATGTTGTTGAAGAAAAAGTATATGTGCATTCATGAATGTTGAATGTCCATATGTAAGTACTGTAGCATATTTATTTTAAAAAACTCAATGTGCATTTATGATGAGTGGAATTGTTTGTTTCAATAATATGCTGTGTTACAGAAAAGCATCCTGATAGTTTCTGAAAAATGCATCCTCTATAGTAATTCATGCTCCAAAGTACTCCGTAGTAATTCATGCTCCTCCATAGTACCATTGTTCCATATGGTGACTGCCAGAGTAAAAACTATTGTAACTAATTCATCAGTTCACACTATACTATTTTATACTATTTTTCATACATGCATCTTTTTCACAGCCAAATTTAATTGCTACTAATCTGCTTCAAATTAATTGTTTTCCGTTTTAGTCAAACTCAGATGTTTGTCGCTTACATATTACACCTGATACAGCTGATACAACTGATACAGTTTTATTTCTGAATACCTTATACGGTTTAGTCCTCTGCTTTAAGTAAGTTACCTGCTGTTATCTAAACCCTAATATTCCATGGGTTTTTAATTGTTAGTAACTGCATTTACACTATCCTGATTCATCAAAATTATGGAGATAAATATTCAAATTTAAAGATTAAAAATATAACTAAAATAATTACTCCTAAACAATTTCCAAACATATCATAATAAATGGAACCTGTAATTAAATTCATGCTATTATAAAATGTCTCTTTCTTGTTAGATTAGGTTATTGTTTTAAGAAGGCATATGTCTAAAGAACAACTGGGTAATTTGGATATACAGAACAATTTATGTTGCTATGAATTACATCTTAGAATACAGATTATAAGACCGAGTAGATGAGATTAGAGTGAATAATCTGCTGCATGTCAACCTGAAGTTTATTGTGTCCACTTGTTCGCCTAACACTGCATCTCTTATGAAGTTCAGAATTTTTCTAGCCTATGTTATTGTCGTCTACATCACCTTGTTTCTGGATTCGAAAGTAGCTTTAGCATCAATACAATAGTTTAAATAGTTTTAAAGAGTCTACACACCATTCGCAAAGTCAATATTTTGTGTTTCATTGGAAAATGCCCAATTTGGTAGGTGTTTCCTAAAGTGGCCATGTTCAGAATGTAACTGTCCTGATTTATTTTAGATTTAGAATTACCAAGGACATAATTGATTGGTATTAAGTTGTTTGAGTAGCCATTTGCTTAGTAAATATCAAGGTATTCCCTCCCATTTTCGATATTGCTTCTCTTCAGCTCAGTTTGCTGACAATTAAGCACATTTGGTCTCATCGCATGAAGGGTGTTTATGAACACAAAATCCTTTATTGGCAAGGGAGTTTTTTCTCATTCTCACAGATATGTCACTGTGTTACTGACACTCAACTCTTGCTCTGTATTGGCTAAGTAAGATTGAGGCAACATTGCAGCATTAAAGGTACAAGTGAGGACAACTTCTCCAGCTGCAATTTAGAAACTGGTATTATTGCACCTTTTCAACAAATCTTTCTTTTACTTGACCAATTACTATTTAGTACGCACTATTACATTTATTTTCAAGAAGTTTACAGTTGTGAAGGCCTATATGTTATTTAAGATTTACTAAAGCTGGACATTCCTCTTGTCTTACCCTAGAATCACCACTGAAGTCAGATTCACAAAAGAAGTTTATACATTCATACATTTTTCACAGTTAGGTGATCATACAAATAAAATTGGTTTTGGTTTCATAAAATGACTACTAAAACAGTTAGCAAAAAAAAACAAAAAAACATAAACAACGGTTCAAATAAAAAACTGTTTATAGTACTGTTTACGTCATAATGTAGCCTATATTGGAAACTTTGTTTGACTTCTGTAATATAGAATCTTCTGTATCTGTCTTCGTCACATAATGTAGCCTATATTGGAA
>JAGFPH010001926.1:26096-53320 GCA_018207615.1 Philaenus spumarius
TTTTTTTTTTTTTTTTGTAAAAATTAATTTATAAGGTACATAATATATATATATATTAAAAATTGTATTATGTATATAAAAAAAGTAGATGTTTAAAAAACAAGAAGGCTTGGAAAACCTGAAATAAAAATAAATAAATTTTAATTTTTTAAATCGTTTCAAAAGGTTTGGATAGTTCCGGCTCAATTGGCCTACCCGCTAGAGCCACCCCTGCACCTGGGCCCGCCCACCGGGAAATTTCTCGGTGCTCCCCCTCTTGGGCGCCCCTCGCTCGCCTCTTTCCTCTAACAAAATAAAACTAATATGAAGTAATTTAAAATGCTAATGATTCGAACGTAGTTTCAATTTTCATAAAACGAATGAGGAGGATATGTAAATGTTTGATTGTGGAACAAAGTTACAGACGGGCCGCACTATCACCAAACGGCCTCATTTCTCACTAGCAAACTACTAAACAAACCGAGTGCACACGATTCATTCAAACCAAGTCGGGGGAGGAGAGCTATATTCAGTTCTAAACCAGCAACAGTAATTTAAATATAAACTAATAATGTACAGATATTTGTGAATAAAAACCCAGAAAAATCAAGAACTTTGTTAACTTCCCTTCTATGTTGTTTTTATTATTCGTTGTTTTTACGTAGTTTTTGTTATGTTTGCATTAGTTTTAACTTTTTAGAGGGTTCATTGAAGTTAGAACCTGATGTATAGGCTAAATCTTTAGCTCTGTGTTAAAAGTATATATTATTTTATTACAGGCATACAAACACACTTTTTCCGATATGGAGGCATTTGCAGTTTGCAATTATTGTGCAAATAGACGTTACCATCAACAAAAAACAAGAAATTATATAACTGTTGAGTTTATTAGACTATATTTAATGTTTAAATCTGTGTTAGTTTTGTTTACGATAGGCCTAATTTTAAACATATTATTTTCAATATATTATTTATACTAGGGGCTCCGACCCTGGACTCTTCGCGTCCCAACCCCGCCTCGGCCTACGGCCTCAGATATATGCTTCGGTTCGCTCGCAGTTAGAAAACTCGCTAATCTTTGGCTCGTTTGTACCTGGGTGGCCGAGCATCGCTCAGTATTCTTAACATCTGGATTGTATCTATAATGTATCTATTCGAATACTTAGTGACTTTAAAGGTGGTATAAAAAGAAGTTGTATCTATTAGCCTTCAAGTGACTTGAAAGGTGGTATAAAAAGAAGTTCAGAGTTTAAATTTTATGCACATTTTCCCGAGTTTATGCGCATTTTTGCAGACTTAAGACCCAGTGCATTCGATTCCTGACGTCAAAAAACCCCTATAATCAAATTTTCATCAAAATCGTCAGAGCCGTTTTCGAGATCCTCGACAGATACAAAGATAGATACAAGAATTGCTCATTTAAAGTAATAGGATATAAGTAGGCTACTTTTACAGGTTTTTACTACTTTTCCTGAAATCTATGTAAAGTTTAAACGCGTAAGATGTTACTATCATCTGGATATCTTAGTCATTTGTACACTGAAAATATGTCTAGGCTATAAGTAATTATTCCATCTGCAGGGGTCCAACACGGCTTTGCCCTGCACTCGAGTGCAATCTGTATCAGCATCCTCTATTTAAGTATTTTATTAAAATCAAGTTGAACTCTGGGGAATTAGTGTAGTTTACTGTGTTTCTGCAATGAACATTCTTCGGCCACTTTGGTGACTTTCAAAGACGAGTTTCAAATAAACTTTATCTTGGAAAAAAGTGATATTCGAGAAAAAACTACTGAACAACGATAACACTATAATGTGCACCATCCCAGTCAGCTAAACTGAAAAGTAATGAGTTTACAATCCATTTTCAGGAATCACAAATACATTTGAAAACCTAGTTTTACAGCTTATAATTTTAATTCTTGTTATACATGAATGCATTTTCTCATGCCTTTGGAATAGCTCTTCTGGAAATATGATCTGGGGCCTCTCTTATGTTTCCAAATGAATGATATTAAATAGATAATCATAAAGGCAGGCAAAATTTTGGCTTGACTGGTATTACCTACCATTAAGACAGCAAAGTGTAGGCCTAATTATTTTTTTAGGAGAAGAGAAAATGTTAAACACTAGGTTTTAATTAATTATAGTAAGAAAAGTATATTTTAAACACAGATTGTATTTTGTACTCTTTATCATATTACACAAATATCTTTATGTCCACTGTATTGTGTGTAATAATACAATTATTTCTAACAGGCCTGTTAATCTTGCAACTTATAAAAAATAAATAAGATCTAAAAAGTGTCCAAATTATAGATAGCAAGAAATTGTTGTTTTCCTTTTTGTAAGAATCCTTACAGAGGTAGATAAACACTAATAAGCAGTAAAACCAACAGTAAAATTGCTTCTGTTAACCATAGACTGGATGGGGAATCCTCGTGTTCATGCTGTACTCTCACTCCTGCAGAACCACCGTTAGGCATTCATATAAAGCCACCGAGTTTTCTTCAAGGCCAACTCTTATGAAACCTTTTTTTTCCATTCTGTTCTAAATATAATAAAAGCCACCACTACGGCAGCTGCTGGCTACAGTTACACTTAAAATATGATCTTGGGAAAATGTAGTTGTATTTCTTTATGGTTCAAGTTTATCGCCGTATCTAAGAAGGGTAGCCTACATTGCCGCAACTGCCGTATTAGATCATAGGATTATAAATTGCTTATATTTTTATTTCAGCAGCAGCCTAAAGCAACAAAAGGAAAATGTACTTCCAACTTCCAAGCATCTCCAGATAACATAAGCTACATGTCGTTTTGGGAAAACCATTCGCCACTATTAGCGAATTTCCATAGGCAAAATGAGCTATGCAGTGGCCCTTATGGTAAGACCCAAGGTCGGGAGTAGCAAATGAGCACCGATGATGGTCCCCAGAACACGTTTAGGGGTGTCATTGAAAATCATATACCGGGTGAGTTTTAAATGTCCCCCCCCCCCTAATTTTTTCCGCATTTCTTAAGATATCGACTCCTAACCACCGCCGAACATCATTGATTAGTTTATACTTTCTTTTGATGAGCTTCACATTTTTGGCCGCCATCTTGGATCCGCCATATTGGAATGAACTTTTATTTTTTAAATGTAAAGGTAGGGTTGTGACCCATCATTTCAAACTATTTTTTTCCGTAGAACACGATGCCGCAATCGGTTTTTAATTATCTGCTTTCGTTCTCGAGATATTAACGATTTTGTAAAAAAAATAAATTTTTCAAAAATCCCTTGTTTTATTTATTTTTTTTTTAAAATATCGACCCTTTATCATCAGATATCACAGTTTGGTAGTAGTTTATAGATTTTTATGAAGTTATAAATGTTTACTGCCATCTTCAGTTTCGCAGAGAAAAGTTGTTAATACACTGAAATCAAACAAATTTACTGAAGATGGCAGTACAAATTTATAACTTAATAAAAATGTATAAGCTACTGCCAAACTATGATATTTTAATGATTTAGTTTGTTTACAATACGGAATAGCTAACTTAAAAACAATTCTTGTGTTATACAGTAGCCAGAAGATGCCTAATGGCGAAACATAATTAATTATGTAGCTAATTAAGTAATAGTTTTATTTGTGAAATTCTTTTGTATCCTATTATGTAGTTTCACCAAGAACCTATGAATTTTACTTTAAATTTGACAAATTATTTTAAATCATAACTAAAACTTCAAAAATATGCAAATTAATTATAGTTATAATACAAATTTTAATAAAATGTTATTACAATGAGTCAGTGGGGCATGGGGCACTTATTAATTATAGTGAGGTATTTTTCTAAGAGATTAGCACTAAAATATGTTTTAAATGTTATGTCCGTTTGATTTTACATATTCTTATTTTATTTTTTACAAGAGTTCAAGCTTGAGCTTTGTGTATTCATTGACCATTGACGGTGCAAAGGTACAGACTCAGTGCTGTGTGGGTTAATATTTCACCTGAACAGCCAAATTGGCTTCCCAAATTTTAAAAGTTTTCTGGGGGAGGTCAAACATTTCCTGGACCCCTTTTGCTGAAGGAGGGGAGGGTACTCTTTAAGCACCAGACCAGCCCTCACCCCACCCCCTAGAAAATATCACATGGTCGCCGTTGCAGTAGGCAGATTAATTTATTATACTTATTAACTTTTCTCAATTGTAGACTAAGTGCATCATTAACTCCTGCTCCATTTCCCCATAATATGAGACCATATACAGTATCAGTATTGATGGAACCCTATGAAACTTCAGATCTATCACTAAATTATCTTAGATTAAAAATATTGTTAACATCAACAATTTGTTGCTCTCAGAAATATAGGATTTAAATGTTATTTATGTTATCTGCGAAAATTAATGTCATAGACTTTCATTTTTATATAAGTAGGCTAACATTTGCTGTTCAAAATCTAAGTACAGTACCTATAATTTTGTTCTACATAAAATGAGTAGGCCCTATTATTTTCAAAAATATAAGTAGGCCTAAAAGCAATTTAACCTTAAAAATAAAATATCGCATTTTTGAGTTCACCAGTAAATTTGTTATTACTCCGAAGTGATAGTTGAACTGGTAAGACAACGAAATGTTAACTGATGCAGAACTTCCACACCCAGTTTTGAAATACCGTTCGGTTAATTGAACGCGATTGCACAGACAGCTCGGCAAAAAGTAATACAAATTAGTCGATAAAAAGTAGTCCGTTTTGTCATCAAGTCGGCCTTGGCAAGGAGAACTGCTTGAACGAAGCGCGTTCCAACCTAGTGGAAAATAACTTATCAAATACTGTATAATATTGTTGTTAAAAATATTCAGGATAAAAATAAATAGTTGAGTATGCATCCTTTGAGATTTTTAAGAATCCTGGACTATTTTTTTCAAAGAAAATTTGCAACTTCATGATATAATTTGAGTCACAATCGCCGACATAGTTGTAGGCCTACCTTTGACCGAAGACAAAATATATCAGTGGGATTACTAACTTGATGCCAGATGCGGAAAAAAAGGCACACGCCAAACATTCGGCCCGGGGCCCGGGAGGCCTAGTAATGTTTTATGTTACTATTGATGTGTGAAATCAGCAGTTATATTATAGGTCTATTGTTACTCTCGTACGTTCGTACACATGTACACTAACTTGTATTGTTTAGCAGTTCAGAGAAAAGTACTAGAGTATAACATAGTTTAAACTTCGTTCAGGTTGCCACAGTATGCAAGTTCATGCACAGTAGGTATTAAACAAACTGTGTTCAACAATCTCATTTAACAAAATATAACATTTTGAAATTGCTGCGAACGATATAGGACGCTTTGTTCAGAATTAAAAAATGCAAATACATAAATTACGAACATATAATATTTTGAATGTTTTTAATGTAATCATATGTGTAGTTTTATGAAGAAAGTGATAATATGGTATGTGTACTTAGGATCAATACATCGTGTTGTTTAGGATTATTACAGCGAACAGTAAAATCGCAACATAGAGAACAAATTATCATTTGCACAGAGCCATCTAAAAAGTGTTGACATTATAAAATCAACACTACCTGGGTCCAAAGATGTTTCTCTGTTGGGGAAAAGGTTTATTTCAGGCGTTGATTGACTGTCGTGCTTTTCGCCTATATAAACTAAAATTTGTAAATTAACAACCAATAGTTTTTGCAGCCAATCCGTTTTATAAAACTGGACGGATAGGCATAATCAGTATGACCGTATGAGGGGGGGGGGGGTTACAACAACCCTTTTACAGACAAATTAAAAAAAATAAAATGCAAAATAATGCGTTTTACGCTTCTCAAAAGTAGGCTACTTTAAAATGATATACAGGGTGTCCCCGAACTCTCTGGACCCCTTTTGTGGATATGTTCCTGGGGTCCAAACAAACATATTTCACAATATAAACATGGGTCTACGGTGCTTATTTTTTCGTCTGTCTGTATGTATGTGATTTTTACAAAATACTTAATATTTTTGGAAGTAGAAAATATATTGAGCTCAAACTTTTATACCTATTTGTTGCGTAGCCTTTTATCGCTGTAAAAAAATTAGAATATTATTTTAAATAATTTCAAAATGGCGGATGTTTATAATTTTCAATGTTAAATATCTCAAAAACCGCTAACTTTACGAAAAAATTACAAGAGACAAAAACATACTTTTTTAATGACAAACACAATGGTTTTTTTATTTTAACTGTAGCTCAAAGGATAACAGAAATATTGACAAAAAAAGGAAAATTTTATTTCTTGGTAGTTGTCAACAATACCCAGAATTGCTCTAGAAACAAAATATTTCAAAGTTATTATGAGCTAAAATAATAAGTTATTTGGGTAATGTTCCGAGCACTTTTTGAGCTGATTCCACTAGCAAAAAATAATGAAAAAGTGCATATTCATAGGTCCGGAAATGCTTCGTTAGAGAGTTACAGCTGGCGAAAGATCTCACCCGTGTTTCAGATGACTCTTTAAACATTGAGAGATGTTTGATAGCTCATTTTAAAGCTTATTGTATGTGCTTTCATTTGATATACAACATGACAAAATAAAATTTTTACTTAGATTTGTTAATTGTTTCTAATTTAAGTAATAGATCCTTAAATTTTTACTTGTTTTTCAAATTTTGAATTTTGAAAATCTCAAAAACACCATTTTAGATTGTTTTTATGTATGTTATTCTGATATATATATTGGTTACATTCACGCCAAATTTCAAGGTAGAGAAATGATGGGATCACGAGTAAATAAAATCTAAATGTTAAATAGGTAACATTTAAAGTGAAAATTATGTTACTTCTCTCTTCTTATAATTATACATGATGAATTAATTATAGCACCTACTTAACATATAGATTTTAGATTTTTACATATAGATTCCATCCATCCAATTTTGATGAAATTTTCTGTGTGTGTTTGAGTGGGTTCCTGGATGGTTTAGATTCGAAAATTGGAAGGGGTTGAAATGGGGTTGCTACGCTATACAATAAATTAAATTAACTTCCTACAAGCTACAAAGCTAAAATTATGTAATATTATTTTGAGGGATGTACCCTACAAAACTATTTGCTATTGTTTACTTAATTCAAAGGGATGAATAGAATAGTTACCCTTCAAATTAAATAATAATCCACTTACTTTTTCTATATTCTCAAAAACTACTCAACTTATTATACTAAAATTTCACAATTTACACATATTATTACCAGGATTTTTTTAGAGAATATCATCACTACGAACAAAAAGATTTAAATGGGGTAGCTACCCCTATACAATAAAATAATTGCACTAAATTCTTACAAACTATAAATCTAAAATGATTTGATATTATTCTTAATTTATTTAAAAAACATTAATTGCAATTCGATTACTTAAGTCAAAGGGATAAAATGGGATAACCACCATTAAAATTGAATCAAGCTATAGCGAAGCATTGCCAAGTTCACTAGTAGGCCCCAGTTATGTTTAAAATCTATTTTTTTTTTTTAATACTAAACATTTAAGAACGGATTGTTCAAATCTTTAGAATTGTTTACTC
This sequence comes from Philaenus spumarius, assembly GCA_018207615.1. Taxonomy (NCBI): domain Eukaryota; kingdom Metazoa; phylum Arthropoda; class Insecta; order Hemiptera; family Aphrophoridae; genus Philaenus; species Philaenus spumarius. The sequence goes on from JAGFPH010001926.1 coordinate 33,640, forward strand.
GAACAGTTGCCAATATCTGTGTGTACAACCTCTAATAAACAAGGTTTCAAAAATAGGCATTTAATTCACTCTCCTTGTCATTGTCAAGTGAAAAAACTAAAATGCCAAATTAAAACCTAAAATGTAGGTTAATAAAATATTCTCTTTATTATTATTTTTGGTTCCATCATTTTAATTTTAAAGAAGTAGGCCTATGTCTACATAAAAAATAAACAATTACCAAAATTAGTACCGTATTGAATTAGCAAATAAACTCCTACACACAGCTTGATCAACAAAACACGGCGCACAACACAAAAATTTACATGGAAGTAGAAAGTACAAATTTGAGGTGAATAATGTAAAATGTTTGCCGAATGTCACATTCAACTCACAACGCAAATATGTATAAATATAGTTGTACTAGTAAGCCCCCGTGAAAAATCACAGGTATATTAATTAGATACACATCAGAAATACATCATTTAAAAAAATACTATTTAAAAACAATAGACTTTATCTAGACCTACCTATTTGTGCTGACGGGGATTTTTATCTCGGTAAACCCAGTAAATGGGTACAGTTAATTAATTGTAAGGATTATAAAAGTGTAAAATTAGGCCTATTTGTTACAATTTTGTATTTATATACGTTATTATATACTTAAAGAAATATATTATCTTTTAATTGCTTTTATATCATATTGGTAGATCAAATGATTTAGAAGGTTATTAATATTGTAGTGAAGAATCTATATATATTAAAAGAATTTGGTCAAAACCTATTTCCAATCGCCCAGCCTCTCCTAATGGACCGATTTTGATGATTTTTGTTTTAAAATGTGTCTTATTACCTGTAGATATGTCATCAAGCATTTACCGAAGTCCTAGGACATTAGGGCTACGCCCCAGTGGCCCTCAAAGTTTCAATGTTAATCTTATGGAAGGTCAATCTTAAGGAAGAAGAAGAAATATTTCTTTTGATTTTATCAAGGACACAAAAACAGCTGTTCGTATGAAAAGCTTAAAACAGCTGATTTTGATCAACAACTGATTTGGATCAAATCAGTATTACCTTTTTGAGGTTACATTGACAAACTAAAAACAAACACAAACAAAAATCAACGAAAAATGCTAACTATATTTTAATTCAATTCAAGCATTGGTTGTTACAAACCTATTATATATAAAACAGCTAATTTGGATCAAAAACTGAACATAATCATTCACAGATATGTCAAGTCTTATATATTATCATCCGTTCAGCCGCTATTCACCCGAGAAGGAGCCCCGGTATACAATCCTTCAAATTTCCCATGTTAATCTTATGGAGATAATGTTTAATGAGTTTGAGTCAGCTGCCAAATAAAATAGCTAATTTATGCTCAGTCACCTATGTACAAACGAGCAAAAGATTAACGAGATTCTTTATCAAATTTTCCACCTGCGAGCGAAGCGAAGCAGCCATCTGAGGCCGAAGGCCGAGCCGGGGTTGGGACGCGGAGCGTCCAGGGGCAGAGCCCCTAGTTATTAATAATTTAATATTATGTTTATATATGTTGTACAAGATGTACGAATGTTTCCGAAGTTAAACGAATACTTACTGTAGCTGTCTGTATTCTTTAAATTTGTATAAACGAATACTGTACTGATAAAAGGTTGCATTTATAAGCAGTTCATAATTTCAAAGCTAATATTATAAATTATTATAGCTTAAATTAGTTATATATATATAACTAATTTATATATATATGAGTTATATATATTTTTTTTTATATAATATTTTTTATATAATATTTTTTTAAATATGAGTTATATATAATATTTATATATATTTATATAATATATACAACTCATATTTAAAAAAATCTACTACACAAGCAATTATAATGATTGAATTTGTAAACATAACCCCAAAGTATAATCTACGCTGGGTTTGTAAGTATTACAGATGTTGGGTGAAATCAAGGTCTCTAGATAGGGTTGAAATCAGCTGTTATATTATATGTTATAATACGTACGAACGTACACTCCCTTTTATTGATTCTGATTTTGGATTCTGTATTATAAAACCCAAAACTGTATACAAACATTTTGAATATACTAAAAATAAAAGAATTTTATTTTGAATGTTGGCAATACCAAAACTCCACTACTTTTTCAATGCGTACCGCATCCCGCATCTGGCGTCTGGCGCATCTATGTTTCCGCTTGTGATCTGACGCTACTATCTGTGTTTCTATTCTGTTTAGGTTGAGGCTTTGCTTTTGAGCTATTCTTTTACTCTTTATTGTTAGTTTTGCCGAAAACGTTGTTTTTAAATGGAACTATAAAAATAAATGCACATCTTTTGTTCCATTGAAGGCCAAAAATAATGCCATCCTCAAGCGAAAAGGAGTCTTTGAAGCGGGAAAGTGAAGGTAAATTTCAATACCTAATATAACTCAAATGGATACCGGACCCTGATTTTTCATTCCCAAAGTAGGCTAATTAGTTGAATTTTAGCCTCTTTAGTTGACTATTTTGATATATCATTTCTGGTTTGAATGCATCATCCTGTTATAGTTCAAATATTACCATTAAAGAATAATCGCCGCGATTTACTATACGACCCTAGGCTATGCAAGAGTAAGAAAAAGTCTGAAGTTTTGACTTACAGGCTAGTCTTTAGTCACAGTATGTTTACCTGTATTCAACATTTAATAGTAGAATGTAAAACAAGGCCGTCTTTTGCAAAATATCAACCGAAGGTCGTATAGTAAATTTATGCCGAATAATTAGTACAACAGCCTAGAATAATTCGAAGCAATGGGATTGGCTCAACTTTACTATTCGACTCTACGCTCATATGTTTGCAGACAATTACTTTTTTTTAGGAAATAGAATAGTGCTGCCAACCTAACTATATTGTTGGCCTACTAATTGAATGTTGAATTGTAGTTCATTGTTTGCAGATGACAAAGATTAACTGTAAATAGGCTATACGAAAAAATATTAAAAAAATAATGAATGAAGAAGTTATTATTTTTCGTGTGTAGGCCTAAAGCGTATACTATCAACCCCAGGTTAGCCTAATATTTTTGCAGACAACGACGTTGTTTTACATTCTGTTAAATGTTGAATACAGGTAAACATACTGTGACTTAAGTACTATAGGTTAGAACCTTTTAGGTTTTTTTTATTATTCTTGAAGTGAGTTTAAGTTAAAAGTGTATTATATTTTATTTTATTAAGTGATGTTAAGCCTTAGGAATAGCGGAAACCGGCTATCGTGTTTATTTACTTGTGCATTCACAATCCGATGTTCCATACGTCTAACATAGGCTTATGTTTAATATTTTCCTAATAACTTATGAATAGAGTTTAAGTTTTAAGTGTTTTATTTTCTATTTATAATTAATTACAATACATTTTGTTAAAGTTATTTTCGGTTTTCATTTATTTCAGACGTTTAGAAATTGAATGGAACATTACAATGACGTATTAGAACTTTCGTTGCATAGGCCTATACATTGGCACCGCTGCAGCAATATGGCGTAGAGTAGAACAGTAAAGTTGCGCCAGGGGATTTGTTTATAAATGGAAATCGTTGAATATTTAGCTTTACTTGTTATATCACAGCTGGTTGGCAAACACATGCCATTTATTAGTTTTTAAACACTGTATCACAAAACTTTCCCTTGTTAATAGGCCTATTTTAATGTTTTTAAAATATATAAACTAAAGAAAATACTATAAGCCTAGCCCATAACAGGTTAATTATGTATTTATAACATTGCAAAACAATTAATCGTAATGAGACGAAAGCCTAATTATAGAGTTATCTACTACTGCCAGTGATACTTGTAAACCTATCCTAAGCCTAAACATGTTAAACAATCGTAAGTCTAAACATATACTTATCTGCCACTACTATTTAGTTACTTCGAAAACATTATATTATTTAAAATTTAGGCCTAGGTACCCTATGTAAAAACATTCAAATTATACAATTATTGTAAAATATAGACTAGGGCCGATATGCCAAAATCGTACTCTACATATATTATTTGTTATAGGCGTAATGATGATGTTTGAGTACCTAATGATGACGTTCTTATATTTTAACTAAGATATTAATAGAGGAAAGTGGGAAATATGTCTAATACACCTCCATGAATACTATGGCAGGGCTGGTGTGATAGGTACCTACCAACTTATATGACAATGACCACTGGATCTTGGTTGATAGGCTAGTGGTTTTGCTAAATAATAACTTGCATTCTTACTATAGTTGACATCACAGTTTATAGTTAAAGGAGGGGGGAGCCATCTTGAAGCTAAATGTTCAAGCCTAAATCAGTCTGTTAGTAACCATGGTCTGGAGTAGACTCCAGGTCATATCATGTAGACTCGCTTGCCTTTAACCAGCAGAGGAATAGATTGTTTTGCTTTGAAATAAACGTTTGAAGGGAAACAGTCGTTTGTCACCTTATTGAAAAACCTTCTCACCCATGATCCATCAGACTGACAACGCACGTACGTCCACAATAGGACCAAAGACACAGCCCAAAAAGGGAGTGCACCATCGTCAGGGAACCGCAGGGATGAACTAGACTAGGGTCGTGCCACACTGCCAACCTATATACATATATATAAAAGTGACGGTATTTAAAGTTCATTGTATAAAACAGTAATTAAGTACTATTCTTTTTTCTTTGAAATCATTAATTCATTTCGTATTCTTTATGCTAACGCCATTAGTTATAAACGTGATGTATGTGCTTTTTCTAGATTCATTATATTTTTTAAAATATTGCTTTACATTTTTCTGGGTTTCTGAGTGTTTTGCATTTAGACCCATAGTTTAAATTTAAAACGGTAACAATATGCTAAAGTGTTAGCATTTTACTAATTTTGCGTTCATTAAGTTGGTGTCTGCAATGATATAAAATAGGAAGGTGTATTGGCTGAAGAGTGAATTTAATTTTTGTGAAGTGAAATAATTTTTCTAAAAATATACCGGTAATTGCAAACTTGGAAGAAGCTTTTCTTCGCAGGCATGTTTTTTTTTTTTTTTTTTTTGAGTAGGCTTACTGTAGTGTGTAGTGACACTAATAAAAAAAATCTTTTTATGACTTTTATAAATATAATTACTTACATATTTTCTTACAGCTGAGAGAGAAGAAAGACGTAAACGTAGAAAATCAAGATGGGGACAGGATGAGAAAGAAAAATCTTTTATTTTAGGAATGCCAACTGTTCTACCAACAAATTTGAGTAAAGAACAGGAAGCCGCATATTTATGTAAGTATTCTTTTACACATTAGTACATTTATGTCTAGGCCTACTTAATTAAATAGTTGTAACTAACAACAAAGAAGTATGTAATCTATATATTAAACATGTTAATAGTTTTAACAGAATCCAAACAACTACCAATTGCTACTTTTAGGATATTTATTGAAAAATTTTGTGTTGGTTTAAAGTAATTACAATATACAATTTCAGGTTGTTAGGAACTCAAGAGATGTTTTCAATTTATTTCATGTTTTTATTCTTTAACCATTGCTTTATTATTTTTGTCTATCCTTGTAGTTTGTTTACTTAATGGAGTACGGTAGTAGCCTAGTTTAATTTGATTAAAATTTTTGTTACATTATGATTGATTTTAAATTAATAATAGTAGTATAAATTGAATCTTACCACATAAGCATTCGTTATTGAGCAGGTATTAAGTTCCATTTTATACTATACAAATTTAGAAGACCTACTAGATTTGAATCTTTCATGGCTATGTTATTCATTTAATTTCCAAGTTTTGCCTTGCTGCTGAAGGTTAAACTTTTGAACTATTTGAGTAATGTTACTATTTTAACACTGTTAGTTTTCATATCAGATAATTGTTTATAACCTGTTTTTGAACTATCTCCTTTTTGAAAATTAAGGTGTTTTTACTACTTGATCAATATTTCAAGAGCACAATGTGAACTTATGACTTTTGTAACAATTAATAATGTATAATAAAGTGCAATACCTTTTATTTTCTGTCAGTGAACCTCTTTGTTTAAAACTTGTTTAAAGTTTATGACGTGTTTCGAGAATTTACCTCATCATCAGAAAGTCCCTCTATGCATGGAGGTCGTCAAAACGTTAAATACACATGCACAAACACATTACACACAACACATTAATATTTTTCGAAAATCATAAAAAAAAAAAAAATCTTGTATATGCGCTTTATAACTTATGCAAGTGTAATTTATGTCCCTGATAAAAACTATTAGCAGGAAACCAATTAAAGTAAGAAATTACTGTTTATGTAAAATAGATCAATATTTCCTTGGTAATATTAGCTTTTATGTAAGTTCTCAAAGCTCCTAATCGATTGTTTAAAAAAAAGCTGTACAAAGTAATCTACGGTACTGTAGGCTTAATTGTAACGATATATAAAAACTAATAAATCTCAAATAGGCCTAGAAAAAGTAGAAATTTGGTTTAAAATCTCTTTAAGTTCTCAGAATTTTCAAAGATTTACGGAATTTACATTATTAAGTGTTTTTGTTAAAAGTTACATTTGTTGAATTTTTGTAAATCAAGTGCTATTGCTGGGTAGGTAAGTAGTAGGCCTATACTATAGTGTCTATCAAATTATTATTTTTTTACATGTAAAGACTATTCTCAGACCTATAAACAGAGTACATACAAAACCAAGTTTTCAAAGAATTGTTTTGTTTTTGCGCATTACAAGTTTGTCCAGAATATTCAGTCATTCTCAAAATTTGTAAAAAATATGTTGCAAAGTGAAGCAGCTGTCGGCATTTGTGCACACTTCATATTTTTAAATTTAAGTAGAAGGATTAAAATACATTCTGACTGAAGTCCAATGTTTTTCAAGATTGAGTAGAATATTCTGAAACCTGTAAAGAAATTTTAAATTGGGTGATGGTGCTGAATTTAAGATGAGTCCACTAATTTTGAAATTTTAATTGAAAAGATCGTTTAATTTTCATATTTGCTGCTGGCGAATTATTAAAATTTTTTAACCAAACTCGGCCTGCGTTCCTTTATCTGAGTATGGAAATTATTTATTCTCTTTGGGTTTGGTTTTTAATAGCTTGCATTTTTCCGTACTATAGCAATTGTTTTTTTATATTTGCTATTGCAGCTAGTGCCAATCAGTTTTACCATACATGCACATCCCGTAAACAAGGAGTACTTCATGAATCTAAAATATAGCGTTGCCAACATTATCCAACTTGTAACTACCATCTCATTATAGCAAAGATTGTTAGAGTCTATTCTAAGAATATAATCTTCCTATTATTGGATCACAACTTTAGAAACATAATATGTTTGTTTATAAACATCACGTTCTGTACTTACTGCAACAAAATTTTAAAGGAAATGCTAAAAGCTATACACATTTTCTAAGATAGCTCATTTTGGCTTTAATGCATTGAAAATTTTGTAAAATATTAACAAGAAAAGCATCATACGAAATTTCTATTTTAAAATTTGCAAGTTCACTTGTGTATTGTACTACTCTTGGAGATAGTAAAATTTCCTTTTCCTTACTTGGCAAGGAAATTTATATATTATACTGCCATGCTCAAAATGTATCGTGTTTTTTACAATCAAAAACTTTTTATACTGCGTACTTCAGTTTTCTAAAAACTTAAATGTTGATTACTGAAGTTATTGAAATAAAAACTTTAATATTTTGTGTCCATATTTTGTAGCATCCTACAGTTAGAATAATAATTTTTTTGCAAAGCATACATTTATAAAGAGCTCTTTAACCTGTCTAATACAAATTATACAATAATAAATCATTCAGTTACCATCACATCCAAAGTTTAAATATGTGGTAAGTTTATAACTTTTGATACTTGTCAAATGTCAGTTAATAAATATACATAAAAAAAATGCATTTATCCGACCTTAATGAGAACGTGCTTGAATAAATTTGCATATAAAAAGTAATTATTTAAATGTATTAAAAACAAAATTCTTATATCTGAAGCAATTTGATGTCCACATGTTTCATGAAGTTATCCTCATCGGTTCTATCATGGTAACCTGTAGAATTTATAAATGAGTCGAAATATACATCAATTGCTTAACTTGTTAATGTAGTTTTTAATAAATGTGTATACGACAAAAAGTTTTTTTAACCCACTTTCTTACGGCGGAAATTACTTTTTTTATAAATTGACTTAAAATGATTTTCGATAAACTGGATTTTATAATGAATTGGTTTTAGTATATTTATTTACAGAACTGCATGTAAATATTGTGTTTAAGCTTAATCATGTTCATAAACAAGTAGCCTAAGCCTAGACTAAATTTTAAGGTTATATGTTATAAATATTTTGAAACTAATTGTTGGGCTTTGTGCCCTCTTCTAATCCCTTTCTATTCCAGTACAGCTGCAGATTGAGGAAGTTAGCAGGAAGCTCCGGACAGGAGATCTTGGCATCCCTATTAACCCGGAGGAAAGGTCTGGTCACGACTGGTTTGATTAAAAATACTAATTATATCCTAGGTTTCCGAGAGATGGCTACAGAAATACAGACTGCTAATCACTGAAATTGTTATTCCCCTTAGGTTTTGTTGTGAAACTAATTATTTTGTATCCTGCAGTATAAGCTACGTAAAATAAAACTAATCTTTTAATAACGTAATTTTTGCAGGAGTCTTGTTTTTGGTTTTATGATAATGAGTATTTTGTTATTAACAAACAGCAGAAAGAGAATAGATTGTTTATCAATCAGTTTTTAGGTTATATTTGGCCTGTATTCAAATCTGTGTGGCTAGGATGAATCAGTTTTGAATTAGACATAACTGATGTTTTGTGGTAAGTTCTTTATGAACCTATAATTTGATATAATCTTATCAATTTAGGCGGTGCAGTGGGTTCTTAATTATTGCAGTGTTTTAGTAGTGTCCATAATATATTTAAATTTAACCTAACTAAAGAAATTGATTTAGGAAGTTCTCTAAGGATTCAAAATACAAATACCGTACCTTATAAACTCAAAATTTGTAGCTATTTTAAGAGTTCAATTCTTATTAATAGTGAGGTTATTTTATGAGTAGCTTTATAGACTATCGAGATAATTGAAAGTTTGTTTAGAATTCAGAAAACTATCAAACATTTTACATATTATTTTAAAACAATAATAGGAAAACTAATATCATTTTAGGGAATTATTAATGGTGGCACATTTAAAGGGATTTAAATCAATTACATTCAAAATCATGTAGTTCCAAGAGTACGTTATTGTGACCAAAGTTATTTCTTGTCAAGTTTTTTTATCAATTAAAAGTTTTGTGATATAAAATAGACTTATACAATCAGTTAAAATCAATAATATTTGTAGTTTACCTCTGTAAAGTTTAAAGCTGTTATAAAGTACTGTAAACTTTTTCTAATTAGGTTTATAGTACGTTTTAACTAATGTAAAGTGAAATATATGCAGTATAAATATTATAATAATTGTGAGTTTCTTTAATGAAAAATTTAGTAAATATATTAATTAATTTCAGGAAGATGATATTAATATTCGTTCAACGGTTTTTAATGTAATCTGTTAACCCGTTTTACAGCTATTAATAATACTTGTGTGCAATTCAATACTATTTAGATATAAGGCAGTGAGATTAAGAATATAAAAAAAGGGGCAAATAATGTGAAATTAAAGAAAAGTTGAACTCTGAATGTCAATATGAACAATATTATCTTTTAGTGGGAAACAAATTTAGATATTAATTAAACACTGTTTACAATATTGGGGGTTTTCAGTAAGCCCAGTATACTTTATTTAAATCAAATTACTCCATTAAATTTATATTTAAAAGATGGAAAATTTATTATTTAACTGTGGATATTGTTAACCCTAGAACCGGCAGCTTTAACGAAAATGGATTTTTTGGCGTGTGCAAGCATTTATTTAAAAAAATTCGCCAAAAATAGTAAATGAACCCCAAGCCAAAAATTTTTCATATCTTTTTTGTAGAAAAGGGTTCAAAAAATTTATATGTGCCAGTAAAAAAATGATAGATGTAAAATTGACAAAGTTATTAGCACAAGAAACAAAAAATGTTCAGTTACGAAAAATAAAAGTTCAACTTTAAGTCTACATAAAAAGTAAAGTAGTAAACATTTTTTATAATTTTTTCCATAAATGTAAAAAAGTTTTGTAATTTAGTTATAAATAGAACTGTATAAAAACATTTAACATTTTCAAATTTCTTATTTTGAAAACACGAGTTTTTATGTTCCTACTACAAGTCTGCTATCAAAAGTATGCCAAGTTAGAAACGTAATTTACTAATATATGCTTTGCCCAAAAATTAAATATTATTATAACAAATTGTAGAGAATAAATCTAAGAACTGAACTGTATACTTGTAAATTATCTTTTCATAAAAGTGTTTGACTTAGAATTATTTGAATAACAAAAGTTAGAAAAATATAGAAAACCCTCGTCTGTACAAGATGCGCACGCAAACTCCTATGTCTAGCCATGTTGTACAAGTCCGTTAGGCTTCATATTTGAACGTTAGATGAGACCGTATTAACAGTCACTTTCCCACGGTCCTACACAATAAACTGTTCAAATATAGCATATTTGGTTTACAGGGAAAGTTAGCTTGAAGTATTATGTTTAAAAAGATACCAAAATATCTCTAAAAAGCGATTGAGGTCACACAGATATCACGTGAAATAAATAACGCTGTTTATTGGTTGGAAAACTGACCAATTGCAAGGGTCTACAAAACCCCTTACAACTTCAGAACTATTTGTCCGATTTTTGATTGGATGAAAGTTTTGGATAGGGGAAATTGTGATGAATCCATCGATACATAGGTTTAACTAAGAAACCCTATTGGGCGTAGAGATTGACGAAAGTTGAGTTACTTCGTTATGTTTTGGATGAATTTTCGGGCGCCGATTGATTTGTAGAAAACTAATAAACTGCAACGATGATTACGTATGTAAATATACGTTCTAGAAAGAAATTGTAAATACAAAAATTAAAGTTTGAAACATTACCTTTCCAATGGTGTTTGTCTTTTTGAGATTGGAAGATTTTTAGTGGGTCAAATATTCAATATAATCACGCGTTACAAATGTGTTGTCATGATCGCACGTTTCGTGCGATCTGCCGTTTCTAGGGTTAAGAAATTATTTCTTTTTTCTATTAAAAAAACGTTAATCAGCTCTATCACAATTTAGAAAATGGCAAGGGTACCCCCTTGCAAGTTTTTAAGGGTCGGCTCTAGCTGTCGGCCATGTTGGTTGACACTCCATAAGACCAATGTTAAATTAAAATCCATATTTTTCCTTTATTTTTGATCGGATAATTATGAACGATATGTCATTTTAAAGCTATGGCCAATACGCATGCAAATGGCTTTTCCAAAATTAAGAAAAACGTTTTGTTTAATATTTATTAACAATTTAAAAAAATAATTTTTAATAATTTTTTATGTTGTCACTATTAGTTATAGCGAAAAAGTACCAAGCCATTTGCATGAAGAATTTCGTCCCCAAGAGTTTGGTATTTTTTTGAAAACGCTATTTGAACAATTGCGGGTTTTAAATGGAATTAGGCTGAGCAATGTCCGTGTAACCTACCGCCGCTATAGGGTGACTTTAAATATTTTTTTACGATGCAACTATTAATTATAGCGAAAAATTATCAAGCCATTCGGATGAAGAATTTTGTCCCCAAGAGTTTGGTATTTTTTTGAAAACGCTATTTGAACAATTTCGGGTTTTAAATGGATTTAGGATGAGCAATGTCCGCGTAACCTACCGCCGCTACGCTGGAGTCGCAGGTTGCTTTCTGTTTTACTAGAGCCGACCCTTAAGGCAAAAAATCTGACTTTGGATTTTGATAAGTTTTATTGGACAAGTGCAATTGGACAGTTTTAAACCAATGAAACAGCACATTTTGCATTATTAGAGTTATCTCTTAAAATTCGAAACATTTGTATAGATATGTTTATCTAGTTTTGTAGACTAAACTTCAATCTTTCGTTTGGTGTAAAGTAAACAACAGTTACTGTTTTGATGTTATTTATTCATACAGCAGTGGGAAATACAGACTTTTGCTGAATTCAATACACCTTGAGAACGCATTGATTGCCTTGTTCTCACGCCAGTTCTAACGGTCATATTGTATTCACTTGATCCACGAGTACTTTTGACAGTTTATTCTAATTTTGTGAAACAAGAAATACAATGTGGAATAAGTTTACAAAATTTTAATTTAAAAGAATATAGATAAATTCTATGATTTATTCTCTAAACTTTCTTATAATATTTCATTTTTTAGCAAAGAATATATTCCTAAATTACTATTCAAACTCAGCCTAGTTTTGTTAGCAGTCTTGTAGTAGAAACATAAAAACTGGTGCTTTCAAAATAACAAATTTGAAATTAATAAATATTTTTATACAGTTCTATTTATAACTAAATTACAAAACTTTTGTACATTTTGAAAAAATTATAAAAAATGTTAACTACTTTTTATGTAGACCTAAAGTTGAACTTTTTCCTTTCATTACTGAACATATTTTGTTTGAGCTAATAACTTTGTAAATTTTACATCAATCAATTTTGTACTGGCATATTTGAATTCTTTGACCCTTTCTCTAGAAAATAACTATGGAACACTTTTGGATTGGTTTATAATTTCTATATCTGGCGAATTTTAGAAAATATGCTTGCACACGCACCGAAATGGCATGGCATTGCAAAAAATTAGCAGGGACAGTTGTATGGTTAAAAACATATTTAATTGATTTAACTCAAATTAAATTACAACTTATATAAGAAACAGTTAAAAGATTTAGGCTTTACATATTTATGTATTTCTTCTTGTCCTAATGCGCATAATTCTGAAGGAAATTAATAACTATTTCTTAATCAATTACCCGGTGAAAACTGCCTTACAAAATCTTATCACCGCATAGCTTCTAGCTTTCTATGCTATTCTACCTTTACTGTAGTTCAATTCATAAAATCTACCAATTATAGACTTGCTATATTTCGTGTTTGAGTCTACTGTTTTTTCCTGATAGTGACAAGTTTATACTTTTTGAGTTTATTAATATTTTTTTGGTTTTTTTTTATTAGTTGATGGGACCTTTGCAGATATTTATTTATGCTTAGGATATGCGTAACTAACATTAGTCATAATAAGTAAGATTAGAAGTTGTAATTAATTATCTTGCAGTGGAAGATTATTGAACATATTAATCTCTAATCCATAATTTTACAGATATAATATCTTAATTAATTTTTGTACAAAGTTGAGAAAAAAATTCATCAATACAGGTTCTGCATAGAGAATAATAAAGAAATTTCCTTTTCAGCGAATTCTAATTTTCTAATCATTAATCTATAAAATTTTGTTTTAGAAACGTTTATTTTCAGTTTCATCTAAAAATTAATGTGTGTTTTATTGGCTCAGTAATTGCAATAATATAGATACAATATTTTGTTTAGATATTTATTTCAGTCATTAAGAACATATAAAATGTCTTAAGGATAATGAATTTGGACTGCTTTTGGCATTGGGTGTATACTACTGAAATAAACATGTTATTAATACAGTTTTTTAGAACAGCTAATCAAATGTAATAGTCAGAATTAAGGTTATGTTACAGTCATAACAAACAAGTTAACATTTTTGTTTGTATAACATTTATAGAACTTAGTATTGCTATTAAATTCTTAAATGAGATATATTACTGAAATTTATTATAAACTATAAAGATCTAATAAATTCATTCATTGTAACTAATTTAATTACTAAATCTGTGAATTTTTGAAAGCTCTGATTCACGCCTCATGTAGGCCTACATGATTTGAGGTCTTGCTCATCACTTTTATTCCATAAAAAATGTATCTCTTAATATAATTTCATAATTTAAACCCAATTACATAGATAAATATTTACTATGAATACATTGCATTTAAACTGTAGATAAAATAAATTAAATTTCTCTTTAAAAAATGTATTGGAAAAATAGTTGTATATTTTTGTTTACAATTTTTCTAATTTTTCAAAATTTCAAACATACATAAAATTTTTAATTGGTTATCTTTTTATATTTTAAGTTCATATGGCAAATTTTTATATTTTGAAAATGTTGAGATGTATTGTTTTGCTATGGAGGTCTCCTTCGCCAGAACCTATTTACGGCAGTGATGGTAAACGTCTCAACACACGTGAATACAGGACACGTAAGAGACTTGAAGAGGAGAGACACAGTCTTATACAACAGATGATCAAAGTCAACCCTGAATTTAAACCTCCTGCGGATTACAAGTGAGTATATCTGAGACTAATAATAAACATTAGTTACACTTTAGATGATTGTGGTGATATAAACTTGTAATTAAGTGCTGTGGTTAATCACAATCTCCACATTACGCTGACGGACATGATTTTAGTCTATTGTGTATACTACTCAATTTCAGAAATAATTTACATTGCTATCAATACTTAAGTCATCGTCAAAGTTTTGTTGGAGCAGGTGGCTCAATTGTTGGCCATTCTCTCAGAAAATCTTCATTCTTCTTATTCTGAAATTGTATTTATTACCAAGACTTTTAAAAAACCTTCAGTGAGTGATACAATTAAGCCATCACAATTAGTAAAAATAACCTGGGACAAACTGTACCATTGGCTACACAATTTAAAAAAAGGAGTAGTGGCGTAGCTAAGGGGACTGACGCTCCTAGTCAGACTTGAAAGTGGCGCCCCCTCTTTGATAAAAAGAGGGAGGATTCAGTAACTTAAAAAACATAATGTAGTAAAACGGATTTTTATTATCAAATGGATTAATTGGAAAAAGTTGTCATTGTGTTAAAAACTTTAAAAATATAAGTGTGAAATTCTTAAGTTAGGTATATTTTTATTTGAGATCATTTGCAGATTTTGTTTATTAAAAAAAAAAATGTGTACTCAAATCAAATCAGATTTATCTCCACAAAATAAAAGTACATTTACAGTTAATCAATATGACTTAACAGCAATGAAATTTAATTGCATAAATTTAAATAGAATGTGTAAATAGAATTTTTAGAAATATGTACTGTAACAATGTTTTAGGCTTTACTCTCTCAAAAGAACTATTGATTAGGAGAAAACTAGTAAAAAAGGATTAGTTCGGTTTAAAAAATTACAATCATACATAAAAATAACGATTTCTAATCTATCTTAATTAAAGTAAGCTCAATTCCATTTACTTATTTATTTACTTGGAAAAACACATTAAATGTAAAATGTTATACATTGCAGAGCAGCTGCAGAAACGTAATAAACTTGTAGTTAACAGGGGAAAAAGCCTTTCACATCTTGCCGAGACATATTAACAACGTAAGACAACAACAAATGTTCACTTAAATGTTACTTTTCTGGCTTTAACTGACGCGAAATCATTGATTAGCACATCTAAGTCCAATTTTCTTACTTCTTCATGTTCAATTGAGAGTATCGCAAGATTCGTCAAACGATCTTGTCCCATTGAAGATTTTGTAGAAATGCTAGAAATCTTTTTACTTTCAACTTGTAGCCAGTGTAGTCATATGTCTTAATTGTTATTTTATCTCCGTCTATGTTTTTGATTCATTTTTTCAATGTTCTTAGTATCAAAATCAGGTTATACCCTATACCTTGAAGACCAAGCAAAACCTTCGCAACGGCACCCCAGCTCTGGCGGGGGCCATCCCTGCCACCCGCTTGGAGCCCAGTAATTGAGGGAAAATTATCTGCTGTCAACAGTAAGACCAATGCAAAAAAGATAAAAAAAGGATGGTCTCTTAACACAAAATCTCTTAAAAAATCTCCTCTTCGCCCTATTCCACTTCAACATCCAAGATGTTTATGAATGTGGATACATAGGAAAATAAAATTAAAAATCCATCTGCCAGACCCCTTTTAACATGTTATATTGTTTTAACCTAAGATTTATATATTAATTTAATTTTAATAATTACTAATGACTGAATTACATACACAATATTAAATAAATTAATACAAAATTACTTAAACATCTATTTTTTAGTATATACATATTTAATTTTATTTAAATATATGTATGTACCTTATAAATATACTTAGGCCCACCCAAGAAAAAATTCTAGAGCAGCTCCTGGAGTTCCTACTTCCAGTGAGATTACGTATTAACTAAAAAAGCTGCTTAAATAAACAAGGCTCCCTTGCCTAAGAAGGTAGGCGCTTCTTTCGTATGTTAAACTGCTAGTGTCGTATTCATTGTACACCAGATAAACCATTTTCTTGTGTGACTCTAAATCACATACTGAGTGGGTCCTATTCTTCTGCCTCATAAAGTATGCCTTCTTCTTGCCACATCAATGCTAGCTAAACTTGTGCAAATAATAAAAGGCTACTATCATATTGTTGTTATAACTGTTTCCATACTTGCACGATTATTGAATCCATTTTTGTTTTTTTAACAGAAGAATGGGTTATGGATTTTGATAATACATCAAAACCACTATTAGCACGTCTGTTATCCAAGTTTCCGTATTAAACGAGGCAAAATTTAAAACAAATCTTTGTGAAAATCAATTTGTTAACTTACAAATAAATTTAAGTTAACTGAATTGATTACAATAGAGAATTCATAGCTTGAGAGGAATTCAAAATGCAAAAAATGTGTAAAAGATTTATTTTCCTCTTTTTTAAACATATATATTGTTTATAATTTAGATATTAATTATAACTTTTCTTAATATATAACTACAGTTGTTATTAAAAATGTATCTAAATTAAAATAAGGAAAAAAGCATACTGTGATATGAAATGATAGGCAAAGTTATTGATTAAGCTTCACTTCATGTCAACTTAACACCTTATAACTCAAGTATAATTAGAAAATAAATAGTTTTTTTTATGAATGTATATAAAATGTTTTACATGTTTTTATGGAATTATTTTGTTTGTAGGCCTCCTATAATTCGTGTAAGTGACAAAGTGATGATACCGCAAGATGACCATCCGGATATTAACTTTGTTGGGCTCTTGATAGGACCACGTGGAAACACGCTTAAATGTAAGTATCAAAAAACTGTGTGGACATTAAATCAAATTATTCAAAATGACTTAAAACTGTCCATCCGGCTTAAATTCACTGAACTCGTATTAATATTGTTTTCATGAATTAAAAGAACTGATCAGAATACATTTTAAATGGCTACTATTTTAGAACTGTTTAAAATTTAATTTTGAAACCTGTATTTTGCGTTATATGTTGTTATTGAAAACACAAAATGCAATGTTTTTCCAGACCTATGTCTATTACCTCAGTTTGTTCCAGAATCAGCCCGCATATAAATACACAGTAAACTGTAAATATGTTCTCAGGTGACATAGTCTGCACTATTGTCAGTTTTACACTAAAGTATTTTGTTAACTTCAAAACTGTGATGCCTTTGTATATCTAAGGCTGTGTCCACAATGGGGGTCCACTGACCTTCGATTCACTCTAAGTTGGTAAAGAACATGTATTGTCTAGAATATGTGTAGCATTAAAGACAATTTAAGAAATTTTATTTATATCTTGCGCCAAAAATTTTAAATTTGATGTCTCTAATGATTTAACTTTGTACAAATAAAATCGAGTTCTGTGGACTTGTAAAACAATTTTTATTAGAGCCGGAGCAGGTCATTATATTTTTTAGCACTCCATATACTTATGGAATATATAATATATATTGATAGTCAGTGAGGGAGGATAAACTATCAGTAAAGTATCATCAAGTATTTATGTTTATTCTTGAAAACTCTCTTCTTCACCAGTATAATAAATAGTAGAAGTGAAGGTGTGAGTGAAGTTGTAATGTACTTCATTAAATTAGTATTGGATCTATCCCTACAAGGTGCAAGGGAAGTTTTGTTTTTTGTTTTCTAGAATTTTTTTAAAGTGTTATTATGTTCGTTTTATGTTGATTGGAATTAGTTTGTCATCAAAGCCAAATCTTAAGTTTTTCTAAATATTTTTGATGAATGTAAGTTAAACTTGCCGGTCACATCGTTTTTCTCTCCATTCGAGCTATTTATTTCTAGAATTGTGTAGAATATTCTACCTCAAACAGGTTTGAACCTTGGGATGAATTGACCCTTTTTTATTTTTGTGTAATACTGCAGGAAGTATTTTTATGTTATTATTACGATGTTATTAAGAATTTTTGTTATTTGATATTAAAAAAATATATTTATATTATATATTTTTTTTAATATTATATTTTGTACTGTGAATAGTTTTTTCTTTTCTTATTAAGCGTATAATTTAGGTTTGTAATTGTTTGCTGTTTAAATTATGTATGAAAGAGGGTAAAAAAATGTCATTTTCATATACATTAAATTAAAGAAGCAATCCTCCGCATCACGGTTGTAGACCTTACCTGCATCTTACTTCCTGAAATAACTGAGGCTACCTTTTTTTGTCCTACTCTTTTGTTTTCAATATTTAAACAAAGATGACATGGCTATGGACAAAGAAAACTCATTTCCGCAGCTTTTGTATCCCCACAAATATGGGAGAAGAGAGACAAAATTGTATGGTTTGTTATGTAATCAAATTTACAGATATTCATCCTCATGCACCCAAAAATTTTCACAATTAATTGTCATCCAATGTCCCTGTACAAAATTGGTGAAATTCACCATATTGGTGTCATTTATAGGTTAAAGGATGGATTTCTAATCCTTTTTAATTTGTAGAATGTGTAATAATATCAGATTAAAGATTAATCTCTGGCCTTAAATTGATGTAATTAACTGTCATGTCTTTTTACTGTCCGTATAGCAATGGAAAGAGATACTGGAGCAAAAATAATAATCCGAGGGAAAGGTTCGGTAAAGGAAGGAAAAGTTGGTCGTAAAGATGGACAACCGTTACCAGGAGAAGACGAACCATTGCATGCCTATGTCACTGCCAACAATCCTGAGTGTGTGAAGAAAGCGGTTGACAAAGTAAGTATAAAGTTTCCAAACTGGCTTCATCAACAATATAAATAGTATTATGAGTCATGACATTCGCGGTTCTAAACTATACTATGGTTCAAGTTTCAAAAAGTTCCAAACTAATTGGAAAATTAATGTGATTATAAAAAATTTAAGCTTCTTCAATTTGTTGATATTCAAGTTTTAATTTGAACTACAAATGTTCAGGAACACATTACGATTGAGCTTAGAGTATCTATTGCTTAACACGTTCGCTATCGAGCATCACACCGTTTTTCACCACAGACTATCGTGACACTATTAAGCAATACACATAGACTGGGACAAGCAGTTGTGACATTCACCACAGACCATGAGTATGATTTTGTTTAACCCTTCAACGTGTTTTGCCGTACGTGATACGCCGGGATTATTTTTGCCTTGGCGTGTTTTGACGCATAACATACGCTCAGGAAAATTACATCAGATTCTTCTATCTAGCGGCTAAACTTGAAACTATATCGAAGCGATTTATATTGCAGCATAATGTAGTATAATTGTAGATATTGTAGCATAACTATTGGCTGATTTTTAAAAAAATGGCATAAGATAATTCCAGGGCTGTGCGAATCCACAAATTTTAGATCGAATCCGGATCCGAATAATATTTTTTCAGTAATTTCGAATCCGAATCGAATCCGAATAATATTTTTAGGCTAATTACGAATC
>JAGFPH010001926.1:53330-71525 GCA_018207615.1 Philaenus spumarius
CCGAATAATATTTTTAGGCTAATTACGAATCCGAATCGAATCCGAATCTCAAGTCTACGAATCCGAATCGAATCTCAAATCTACGAATCTAAATCGAATCCTTCAAAGTTAATCGAATTGATATCGAATATTAAATATTTAAATTAGAAAGATATTTATAAAAATTCTTATTTATGGGAATGTTGCAGTTTATTTTAAAATTTAATTATATTATAAACTAAAATTTAACCCAAGTCCAACTTCTTTTTATTAGGAATTTGAACACAACTACTAACTGGTATCACAATTTAGTTAATAAAAATTGAATAGGCTAATTAGATTCGGTAATTACAAAAATTAAAAAATCATACTGCAACACTTATAGGTTGCAATGAAACATTTAATTCACAGCAGCCTAACATGGTGCAAGATACTTTTCAAAGCCGTTAACAACTTTTTTCACATTCAAAACATTTGCTTAAAACCATTATTGTAAGTTTAAGTATGGTTGGTGACTACATTAAAATATGTCCGTTAGTCTAGTCCACCAAATCTTATTTATTTTTATTTCAGTGTTTATGTTATTAATATGTATTCACCAACTACCTGTGTGTTTACCCATACTGGCTTTCACTTCTAACTACCATTAATTAAGTAGTAAGTATATGTCACACTGCACACATCATTTTATTGGGACTACTTAAGAATTGCAAAGGAAAGTTTCGTGGTATTGTAAGTTTATAAGCACAAATTATTTTTCTCTGTAAAAACAAAAAACGTTTTTCTTAAAGTCGAAATAAAATTCCTAGACTATGTCCAGGAATAATTTCAAATTTTAGAAAGAGTGTAAGTTTCATGTAAGGCTATGTCAAGTAGGCTAACAATAAAACTTCAATGAGATAGGCTATCAAAAAGGTAGCCTAAGGGGTGCAGTACAATAAGCGTCTGGTAAAAGTATTGAATAGGTAGGCCTACTATTGATACATCTCAATGTGGTGGTAGGCTATAATAATATAAGCTTAACTCCACAGCTCGAAGTATCAATAGTTCCGCTAATCGATATTTTCATAGGATACTTATTGTACTCTAGCTGGCCAAGGCCTAGTTACACTTTTGATACTTAAGTAAGGTTACAGTAAGTTAGCTGGGATACTTGGTAAACAGGCATTACATTTGCGCCACATGTGGAAATCAATATATGATAACTTAGGGATTTGCAAAAATGGCCTTTAATCATGTTTAACTCAAGTAAATTATTAAGGCACAACTTTACTATTCGACTCTAGGCTAACCTATGTCAAAAGAAATGCAAAAATAATAATAAAAAATATAGCCTACCTAAAAGGTTCTAACCTAACCTATTTAGTCACAGTATGTTTATCTGTATTCAACATTTTACAGTAGAATGTAAAACAACGTCGTTGTCTGCAAAAGTATTAGGCTAGAGTTGAATAGTAGGCCTAAAGTTACGCCAATTATTAACCATGAACATTAAATGTAATATAAAGGACTATTTTTATTGGTAGGCTAAGTTAAAGCATTCTGAAGTTAGGCTATACCAAACTCGCAAGGAGCATAACAAACCTACCCCATTAAATGTGTACTAGTAGGACATAAGATATTTGGAAAAATTTACAGTACCTACTCTGTTATTACTTAGGCCTAACCTCTCGAACAAATTATAATATCTCTAATCAATAGGTTATGTCTAACAAACACTTTGGCATTGAAGACAAAATCCCTAGGCTTCATTTTCAACTAGCCTACTAGTACCAACTTCCAATTTCAGAAAAAAATGTATGTTATCAAATTTATCAAGTAACAAAACCATAAAGAAAACAAAAAGGCAAATCTCGATCTTTTTACTATATTATGATTAACTTAAAATACAATTGTTATTAAGTAAACCGGCAAATTAGGTTAACCGGCTTCCTTTGGTAAACTAAACATTTTAACAATTGATTAACTTATTTAAATAGTATCAGAAAACAGAAATCCATAATAATATAAATCAAAACAATTACTTTCCTTTAATTTATCAGGATTTAGTTTCAAAATGTTTGTTTTAATAATTTCAACTCAGTTTACGCAATTAGAGCTGGTGGGCGTTATTTAACGTAACAGCAGAAAAATACTATAATAATGCGTTGCAGACTTTTACCACGTTAATACATTACGTAGGACACCCTATTATTTTTGTAACGTCAAGCGATAAACGCAGTGGAGTGAAAGGGACTGAGGAACGTTCCAGATAGGTGTTAATTTCAAGTCTTGCTTTACAAAATAATTCCTCTTCAAAAATAATACCCTTACAACAACAACTTAACATTAAATAAATACTTTGCTAAGACTGTCAGCTAGTATAACTTGCCCGCAACGCAACAACAGATTATCAAATAATTAATAGTTTCAGTAATTTTGTCTACAACGTTACATCAAATAACACTTGGCAGTGTAACTTTCCCGCCACGCATTAATACGTTACCAATTGAATACGTTATTTCAACCTATTACCAAGATGCCGTGGAACGTTGCAGACTATTTCCACAATGTAACGCATTACTCTTTACGCAGTTGTTTTGTAACTGAGAAAGATGGTGGAACGCGGATTGGACAGTTCACATTAGAAATGAATATCGAATATCAAAGCCGAAAGCCGCTACTTGAAAATCTATCAGCAGACTACGTTCGAGAATGTAATCGACTTGGTTATGTTTTAAAAATTATTTTCCCACAAATTCTAGACATTTCGTACTTGAAAAATTATCGAATCTTTTCTGTCACTACTCGATTTTTCGAACCGAATCTGGATTAGCGCATTCGTTTTCGAATACGAATCCGAATATTTTTGCATGGCGGATTCGACTATCGAATCCGAATCGAATCCCGAGATGGATTCGGATTCGATTCGATTTTCGAACTATTCGCACAGCCCTGGATAATTCTGTTGAATTTCTTGATGAAATTAGTTCTGCAGTATAACAGCTGTTTTACCATACAAGTTTGTGACATTGTGTTTACTACGTTTCTGTTTACATTTGATCACTTGTAGTGTTTTTATGTTTGTTAGTTGATTGATTACGTTCGGAAATCATGTTTTGAATATTTTATATTGGTTTTATTAGTGTTTTCTTAGGTTTGTGTTTTGTGATAAGACTACCAACTAAAACTAACTTTTGACTGGTATGTAAATATGTTATCACAAGTAAACGCATGTGTTATTGATATTACCAAAAAGAATGTAATATGCTGTTTAATTTAGTAAAAGAATCATTAAAATATTCCAAAAAATAAGTTAGTAACGTTTTTATACAAACATGTTTCATAACTCCTGAAAGTTTAAAAAAGTCCCGCAGCAGGGGGAGTTTCTCTCATAAAAAGTCACACGTTGAAAGGTTTTTTCTGTATTCAGCATTATTGAAATCGTCGCATATATAAATATGACTTTTAGTCTATATCAAGAGAAGTATTAAGGTTTTTTGTTAGACTCTGAAGCAATGTTAATAAAACAAAGTGTTTTAACCAAAGTTGTGAAACCAATAAAAATTAAGACTGAATACAAAGGCACAAAATCAGAATTCTCAGGAATTGTTACGTGAGAAAGAGGGGAGGGGAGAAAGATTTCTGAGAACTTCAAGTCTTTGCATTCCCACAAAACAAAAATGCGGGAAAACAACCAAGAATTGTGGCGTGAGAATAGGGGTAATTTTCATGAGAAACTAACGTCTTCACGTTCTCACTTTCAAAATTGTCAAAGTTACAGACCAAGCACCACATATGAGCGGCACACCTTCTTACATACTGATACCAATAAATCAGGTATTTAAAATATACTAGTACTTCAAAATTAGCAGTTAAATAAAAAAATAATACTGCCACAAATATGCGACATCAGTCTATTTCAATATGCGGCAGTCATGGATAGAAACCGGCCTTCGCATATGTGCGATGCTAGTCTATGGGTACCGAAAAATTTTACTATGGTGGTAGCGAACGTGTTAAAAATTTAATTGCGCCATTTTTCTTTCTATACTATTCTTCTATTCTATACGCCATTCTTCTATTATTAGGATTAATTATTTATATTGGTAGACACTGCAACATCCATTAACAGGTTGTCTACTATAACGAAAATAGGGAAAACATTAACAAATTTTATAGATTAGTAGCAAAAGTATCACAAATTCTTTGTTATTTTTAGGTCGGGTAACGAATTTTGAATCCAAAAATAATTTTAATATAAAGAATGTTAATGTCTTTTCGTTTGTTACGTATGTAGTAACTGTGATGTAGAGATTTCATTTGCATTGCATGTTGGGAACATAACAAAAGGAATGGTGTTCCCGTAACCTATTACAGTGAAACCCCAATTTTAGGTTCCTGGATTTCAGGTTTCCTGGCAATTTACAAATTTTTGCTGCAGTCCTGATGAAACGCCTGTTTTACGTGTTATTAACTTACACTTTTGAATTTTACAGCAGTCAGCTGACTTTTTTATTTTAAATTAAATTTTAACATCAGTATTTCATAGAAACTATCACAAATTTTTATTCAGGCATTGTTTTCTTTTGCGGACATTCACTGTTGTATATTACATAACGTTTTAACACCAGAATTTTGAAAAAATTAGCCTAATTGTATTTGAGGTTTTCTTTCACAGACATTTTCAATTAATTGTTTTAATGGTGCTAGTATTTCATAGAAAGTAGAACAAATTGTATTTGGCCGAAGAATGAAATTTATTAGAGGATGAAATTGGAAAGATAAAAATAGCATGAACTTGAAAATAATTAGCTTTAAATGGGGTGTCTATAATAATTGTTAAATAATGCTGATAAAGTATTTATTATGTAATAATAAAGTGAATGGGTTTTAGTATTAAAATTTAGGTATAATGTAAAACTATACACAAACTAATGAAACAAATAAAACAGCACTGTGGCGACAAAATCACACTGATTTAAATTTAAAAAAACTAAAAAAAAACTACACAAGAGTTTTAATAATTTGTATCTTAATAACTTGGTTCTCTAGAGATGTTTTTCAAAATTACTTTTTTGTGAGTTAATTGTTCATGTAATACAACCTAACCTTATTTTATATTGTTTGCTTTTTTATATACTAGCCTACATATAATTTAGCTGTTGCCATTAAAAAATATCAATTATGAATTATATTGTTTTTTATTTGTTATCTTTGCTTATTTTAATTTGATACAAATAACAGGTGGTGATTAATGTTTTCACAAATAAAATTTTTAATTTATTAAGCTACATAGTACCTGAAGATCCTTAAAGCCAAATCATATGTAGCTTAATAAATTAAAAATTGTTTTTGTGAAAACTTTACCATTGGTTGTTTCTATCATATTATGGAGTTTCATCACACCAATTATTTTTACTGTAAATTCTATTTTAATTTAGTTACATCAAGGAAATTGTTTTGTATTTTTGTATTCATTTTTTAATTTTATCATAGTTAACTTAGCTCTTACACATTTTTATTCTATATTAATTTAATAATTAAATTAGTAATTATTAATATAAGTATATTAAAAATAAAAACTGGGACGTTTACAGCTGCCTGCTTTAAAAATTTTATTTTGCAGAATGCCAACAATAGCTAAATTGTCAAAAAAAAAGAATAGGTATAGGTAACTAAAAAAGTAAATAATTTTGGTAATAGATTTCTAGTAGACACTGATTAGGCAAAGTACTCACTAAAAGGGTACAATTCACAGGGATGGACATCCCACAAGACCATACTAGGCTATGGAAAAGGGGGCAGATCAACAGTTTAGAAATTTAATATTAATATAAAATTAGAGTAAAGCATGTAAATCGAGCTCAGAAGGGAGTTGGATGACTTAGAGTGATGATGAGTAGTTGGGCAGGATAGTTCGATGCCCACTCTTTGCAGCCCTGTAGTAAGATAGAAAGGTAAGCGGTGCGGGAGATGGCTCTCCTTGGTCACAGCCTACATCCTCTCATCCATTCCAGTGGTAGATTGTTTTGTTGTATGTTGACAAATGACAATTGTTGTATGTTGTGAATTTGTCATTTTAATGAAATGAAAATGATTTGTTGTTAGTTTTCCTCTACATTATTTTACTACATTTTTGTACTAAAGAATTATCCCTTCATAGGCTTTCCCCTTGTGTAGGTAATGAATTGACTGCTTAAATCCAATGTGATGAAAACTATATCATGACAGACATGGTAATTTTATATATCTTATTTCTATTACTCTGGTGGTGGCAGTAGTAAATACAGTTACAGAAAGAGAAAGCCAAGAGACAAAACAAATAGTGTGAAAACAAAACGAACAAGATGAGAAGAGAATAATAATGATAGAAGTTTATTTATACGGTTCGTGTCTGTGTTGATTTATTTTGCTTACATTGCACTTATATGGATTTATAAACAATTTAAAGGTAAATAAATACAGATGAGTTCCCTGTACATATTTTTATGTGTACTTGGCATCTGTCTGGCTTTACATCATTCACATTGGTAAAGTTGTTGAACAGTGGGTGCAAATTAGGGTCTTTAATTTATTTTGTGTACTCATACCAATGTCATGCAAAAGGTTATTAAAAGATATGATTTATGTTTCACATTTTCATCGATTGTCCTTTCCTACACATGGTTACAGTTTCAGAATAAATTATTTAAAACCAAAATTTATCTTGTTACCATCATCAAAAATGTATAACTACAAAAACAATTAAATGGTATATTAGGTAATCATCAAGAAATGTTTCATTAAAACTTTTGGAAGTTGGTTAAAAAAGTTTCTGTAATAGGTTAAATTCTTTTTACTGGTCATTATGTAAAAACTTATAATTTTATTAAAATATGTTATTATTTAAACTACTTACTGTGTACGTACATTTTTATTTGAATAATTGTTATCACTTAAAATGAAAGCATAAAGGTCGGGCACACATGACCGCACCGCACCGCACCACGGCCTAGTGTTGGCCAACATAGGAGGGGGGGGGGATAATCTAATGAAAACGTATGGAATAGTCCATACGTTTCCATTAGATTATTCCCCCCTCCGTATGTTGGCCAACACTAGGGTGTAGTGCAGTGCGGTCATGTGTGTCCCGACCTTTATAAGTTCCTAGGTACTCTTACTTTCTACTTCATAAATATTGAATACAATTATTTAAATGTTTAAACAGATCAAAGAGATAATCAGACAAGGTGTTGAAGTGCCGGAAGGTCAAAATGATCTTCGACGAATGCAATTACGAGAATTGGCATTGCTGAATGGCACATTGCGTGAAAATGATGGCCCTCGTTGCTCCAACTGCGGATCTTCTGACCACAAATCTTGGATGGTAAAACAATTAAATAAAAATGTTTTTAGTTTTTATATTTCATCTATTTGATAACATAATTGAAGTAAATTAGATTTAATTTTTAAAAAGTGCTTTTAGTTTTATTTAACTTTCAATAATGTGTCATATAATTATTAATATCTAAATAAAATTAAACTAATCAAACTTATCTTGTACCATTTCTTATTACTCATGAGCATCATAATGCATGAAATTAGCATTGTTCTAATGATGCTATTCAATATGGGTAAATTGAGTGTAACATCAATATAATAGATACAAAACTTCCTTACTTTTTTTAATACAATTTTTTATAAGTATTCTATCTAAGGTTTTATAAAAAAAACATATTGTATTGTTAAAAATAACATATTTCAACTGTAAATCAACTCGTCATTCTATTAGATTAGATAAAGGCTTTTTTTATAAAACTAGCTGTTTTACCTTCCTCTACCTGTGTAACAAGTAAATCCCTCCGTACTTGGTCGGAGCATTATCATTGAATTGAGAGAAAGACATACAGGGTGTACTGAAAATATTCATTAGATTTTAAAGATATAACACAGATTGCATAAAGAATAACCAAGAACCTTACAGTCAAAATATTAATTTCATGTCTGTAAGTGAAACTATATTAGCAATTTTTACAAATGTTCACTATTTTTTAAATGCAGTGATCTACATGATAGTTAAAATCATCCCTTACCATAAACGTGGCTGTTATGCGGTGTATAGTTTGTCCACTTTTGTTAAGGCACATTAACTTCCTCAAATCAGTTAAAACATATTCAACACTAAGAAAAGATCAGACTTTCAGATGAAAATCATCAGTGAATCTGTAGGAAAATGAGATCATCTGACTCCAATGGTAACCGTAGGAAAGCCAGAGTTATGCAATGTTACCAGATACGAAATTCCTATGTCAAGATTTGTCGCCTTCATTCTCCTTGTAGAAAAAGAATCCACAAAACTTCCCACTGTGTTTTTTTATCAACTCCACTTAGGACTTGTACTCACATAAAAATTCATCAAGGTGTTCTAAAGATTATTAACAATTCTATTTATATGATTTCAGTGTCCAGATAAGCCTAATGTAACCAATAGCATTGTATGTACATCCTGTGGTGGAGCAGGGCATATTGCGAAGGACTGCAGGCAGAAAAGGCCAGGGAGCGCAGGACCTGGTATAGTCCCTACCAGACAAGACAAGGCAAAGATTGATGAGGAAGTAAGTGTAATGTTACATCTCAGACTATTGAATAATTTATTGACATTCACTTATGTTTATATTTAAATAACACAAAACAAAAAGAGCTCTGCTATTTAATTCAGAAGGCATCTGTTTCATGATCACTTCCTTAACCCTTCTTGGACTTTAGGCTGATATATCCGAGATTTTTTCTCTAACTAACAAATGAAATGTGGATATTTCTGCCATTCATATTTCCTGTAAGCGGATATATCACTAATTTATTGAAAAACTTTAGTAATTTAAAAACGTTATAAGATTAGATGTACATACTAAAATAACAAAAAAAAAACTTTTTTATATATCTGAAATTTGGAAATACTTATATCTTGACAAGATGGTAAATTGTGTTTAATTGGTTGGCAACACTAAGCGCCAGACACTATTAGCTGACGACCCAACGTGCCATTGGCATTGTCTTGTTTAAAAGTACGCAAAGACTCAGATACTCAAAGCCATACTTTCACCCTGATATTTGTTTTGAAGTTTATCATGGAGAAAGTGTGCATTTAATGCTAAAAGAATTATAATTTGCATATCTAACAATTTGTGTTCCAACTGTAAAAGTAGTTTTACTTTACATATAAATGTGAATATGTACCAAGCAGTTTTATCTAAGTCGACTATAATTTACAAAACTATATTAGTTTTTCTTTGTGCGTTTATTTTCCAATTTTCTGTCCATATAATATGGAAACTGTTCAGTACAATAAATTAATAGTATTATATTATTTATTTTAAAAAAATACCCCAAAACAATAAATATTGCTTTGTTTATTTAATTGTAGTGGGTTATATGTGCTATGATTCTATCGCTGCGGACGGTAGCGGATATATTGGCTAAAGTTTTGTTGTGCTATAGACGGCCGGCGGATATATCCTCAACATGTTTTTGCTATTATTATATCACTTAAAAAAAATGTTTGTAACAAATCTACTATTTATTGGAAACATTTAATTTACTTACATTAAAGTAGTATAAGAATAATAAATAATTTTTTTTAAATTTTACTCCAAACTATAATTTATACATCCATGAAGGCAATATAATGCCAACTGGGAAGGATTAAGTTCGAATGCTTATTAGACTCTTTTTTACAGAGGCTATTTTAGAACTTTCATTTTGAAAAGATTCCGCATTCTTAGATTTAAATTATAAAAAAGCACTAATTTTTGACAGATGACTCTTAATTTCTCATTTTTTATATTTAAATTATAAGTAAAAATCTGAATTATTTTTCCAGTATATGTCTCTGATGGCTGAACTAGGAGAAGGACCTCCACCACCAAATCAAGGCAATGATCAAAACAGATTTACTGGTGCAAAACGTAGTCCTTCAAGTGGAAACTTATTTGATCGGCAAATGGCTCCTCGTGCGATCACTGCTCCACCACCAACCAATCAACCTATGCAAACACCGCCACAGCTCATTCCCAACAACCTACCTCCACCTCCATGGAACCAGCAGCAGCCCATGATGCCTCAGTTACCTAATGTAAATCAACCACCGCCTCCGGCACAACCCAGTTTAAATATGCAACCTCCTTGGCAGACACAAGGAGGAGGGATGCCTCCACCGATGCCTATGCTTCATATGCCACCTCCGACACAGAACAATCAGATGCAGCAAATGGCAATGCCTCCTCTCATGCCTTGGATGCAGTCTAATGTTCCTCCTTTATCTCAACCACCACCTCCTGGTGTGCCACAAGCGCCTCCGGCTACGTCCATTCCTCCGCCTAATATACCTCCGTGGCAGCAAAGTATTCCGCCACCACAGCCGCCACCAGTATTTTGGCCTCAAACTTATATGAATATGATACCACCTCCACAACCAGTTCAAGCTCCGCAGACGGATGTAAGCTTACCAAATCTACTTTCAGCACCTCCACCACCGCCGCCTACATAATCTTTGTTGCCCCTCTTCTATTTACAAATAAATTTTACCTTCCATAGCATAGATAGTTGTAAGTACCTTGACAGCTGTATCAGCGTGACTAACTAAAATAAACTACTTTACACAGTTATTGTTCTAGTTTCATTAAATCATTTAAATTTCAGTTATAAGCAGATTAAAATAGCTTCGCTATTTCTATTTACTATGTGTACCTTATAAAATTAACACAAATTATTTGTGACCTTTCAAAATAAATAAAGCTCTTAAAAATTATGAATTTCTCTGGAAGGATAATAAAATTCAGCCTATGCATTCGTTTGCTATGCTCAAAAATGTTATTTTGTAACTTAATTCCTAAAATTGTTTAAAGCTATGTTATAACACTATATGAAAAAAGTGAATACTTTACAAAAGTAACTTAGCTGATGGCGCTAACAAAAAGCTGACTTCTTATATTTATATAATTTGAATGAAACTTTCTGGCAAAAACTCAAATCGCTATACTAGTCTGGACAATAATAAATTATTATTGTAGGTAGTTCAAGAAATGATATTTAGGTTAATTGTTAGAAATGGAAGTTCAGCATAAATGAAAGGACATGAAAAAATATTGTAGAGATATCTAAATTTTCTTTTTTTGTAGGTTTACTATCTTGAAAACTGTATAACAAAAGCGAACAATGTCTCAGCCATTGTTATTTTAAATCATAAATAGCCAAATTTTTATTTAAGTGACACTATGATATGAAAATAGCTGAAAATACATGAAAATAGCCGAGCACTTACTAGACAACAGAAACTATTCCTCATTTATTTTTTAAATGGGTATGAGTATATACTATATATTTTTATTTCCTTAACATGCTTATCTGAGGTTTCAACTGTAGCAGACTGGCCTCGTGTCCACCCTGCTTCCCTTTACTATGTATTATTTAAAAATGTCACTCAAGATTAGTGGTATCAATACATGTGCAAAGTAAAGGAAAGTAACATGATGTTGAAAAATAAAAATTCTTGTTTGTTCTCACAAAAGCCAACAAAATTCAAGGTTTCACTTTTATAAATTCATTTTCATCATACTGCATTATAAACTAATGTTTTAAAAGTACGTGTTACGTCCGTGAAGTGACTATTGTAGTCATTCACTACGTGCTCGAAAAGTCATCTGATTCAATAATCAGCTGACTTATGGTACTAGAACCTCAAATTGTTTTAATTGTACTAGGAGCAGAAAGTATTGTATGTAAACAATGCATGCGGTATTTTAAAGTTACAACTGAAAAGGTTCAGTTGTTTTCCAACTGATAGTAGTAGCACTGTTGCGCGCAGATTAAATCGTGTTTAAAATCTGTATAAAAAGTGAATAATCTGATTTAATTAAGTTAAATCAATATTAAGTTAAGTTAAATACAGTATGGTAAAAAGTATCGATCATAACTTGTACCTAAAGTGCTTTTTGGTGATTGATCGCTTTTTCCACGATCTTGCACCATAAACATCCACTTTTAAGTACTAGTGATGAAATATGCTGTTTTATTTATGAATGAATAAAAATATGTATAAATAACACTCAAATCATTTAACTTTATGAAGATTAGTTTGATACTAATTGTGTTGAAATACACCAATCGGCAAACCCAATTATTGCCACAACCAATTCCTTTAATTTTCTATTACTATGCTAAATTTAAAATAATTTCTTTAGTGGTGAAATTATTATCACTAGTGGCCGCCCTGCATGAAATAATAATTTTACAAATCGATTAAAATACATGAAATTATTGTTTATAATTTGGATAATATAGGTAGCAGCTCTTTAACTGTGGAAAATTATAGTTCAAATTTAACATGGCTCGTTTCAGACACAGAGCCTACTGGGGTCAATCACGAATCTGGCGATTCAAAAATCTAAAATGTATACATAAGACTTGCTTTGGGAATACTTAGGCCGATTGTTTACATGCCAGAGACAAATAGTACGGGAGGTAGCGTTGCATTTTTTCGAGGAATTTTATACCGAATAAATTTCATTTCTAGCAGTTGATTAATATTCATTTTTCAACAAAATGAGCGTCAGTTGCCGTACCCGCGGTGTAACTCAAAATGACAGCATGTGAAAGTTGTCAAAAAAATTTTTGCTCAGAGTGATTTCATACCGAGCCAAAATTTAGGGGATAATTGTTTAGATCATTTTAAACCAAAAAATAATAATCAGCTGTATAGATGATGGGGGATTATTCGTCAGTCACCTATATGAACATGTCAAAAAATTTTAAATATAGTCATTTCATACCGTATGAAATTTATACAGCTGAATTTTGATACATTTTTAATAATAAAGAAAATCGTCAGCTGTCTGGATACCGGGGGAGAAGTCCGTCAGTCAGCGTCATAAACATGCTGCGCGCTCACTGCATCTTATCGTTGCATAGTCACTTTTATAATGAACTGACGATCTTTACACCCACAAACATTCAGCTGATGGCGATTTTTAATTTTGTTAACAATAAAATTACCCTATGTTTCAATTTCAATCAGTATTGTATTAATTTAACATAAGTAATGCCACTTTATAAGGCAAATAAAGTGTTTTCAATAGATTTTCATAATTATTAATTTAGTGCCACTTTTAAATTATATTATATACTGTAAAACTAAACTTTCTTCTCATCTGAGAAAGTTCCACTACTCTTGACTTACCCTCCCGCCCCCCCTAAGATTTTTTTGTAAGGCTCCAGGTAGAATTGACTCTTGTTTGTTTACTAATGACAGAAACTCAGACAAACAAATGATAAACGCTCTTATCTGATGCATAGATTTCGACTAGTTGATTTAGTTCCTGTTGAGCTGTTGAAATATAAAGTGCCCAAAATGTCTACGGAAACAAAACAAATTTGTATATTTTGTTTTAAAAGAAATGAAAAATGAACTGCTTCAAGCGTTCCACTCAATCAAGTTATCTGGAAAAATGTAAACATATTTTACAAATACGACAAAAATATAATTTATCTATGAAAGATGCGAAAATGCCACTGGAAGTAAATGATTTTCAAAAATATCATTCAAATTGTTACAGGCAATTTACTGCTTTACCAAAAATATATCGTTCAAATGTTCGTTTAGAGACATCATCTAACGAATCAAGGTAAGGCCATTCATTTATTAATCACAGTTATCTATTACTTACTACATATTATTAATAAATCAATAAACTGAATATGTCACTGAAGTACAACTGAACTCATTTAATTGCACTGTACTTTAACTGAAGTACGTATTCTTTGCAATAATGCGTTTTTCGAGTACAGGGAAAACTATAAAATCAGTTTTTATAAGCGTTGAGATGAGATGCGGCTTGTGATGAATGTATATTTCACCTGTGCATTTAGTTAGTTTGTTTTGAAAAGATCCCTTCATTGTAAGTAAAAATGTGATTGTGCATGTTTAACCATACATTTTTATTAATATAAATAATGTATAATTTGACAATTTAATTGTCGGTATGTATAGGCTACATTACAAAGTTTTAGTGTGTTTGAGTTCAATGAATTTAAAAAAAGTTATGAATTATAATTATAGAGACCTTTATGGCCTACCTTTCAACCATCATACATGACGGAAATGTAAACATTGGAGTCGACTCGGCTCAGTCTGAACCTTACTTATCTATGTTTACTAACCTGGGCTTTGTGTATTTAATCTTGAAACAAGCCTAATGGAATAACTGTATATTCTGCAACATTGATAACATTTTTGTAGGGTTAAGTTATTTTCGTAAGGTGTTTACTTTAGTTTTTTTATTGTGAATATTAATACTTTTCAAAATTATTTAAGTAATCGTTGTACTTACGATTTTAGCTGTATGCATTTTTTAGACAGCAGTAGCTATTTGGAATTAGTATCGACAATATTTCTTAACTGTATACAATTTGGAAAATACAACATTAACATTTGGCGTTTTGAGAATGTCAACTAAATTAAATTGTCCTAATTCTATCTTTACTTGTTAAAAATTGGTTGATATTTTTTGTTTCGTTAGTGCAGAATCAATAAACTCTTCGATAACGGATTCCGTTTGAAATTTGTAACCTTATCGCGCAATAGTCAGTTATATTTGGAAAACACGGCAGACATTAAGGATCCAAACACTTGGTAAACACATAATAATATAATTTAAAAGCGGCACTCATTTAATAATTATGAAAATCTATTGAAAACTCTTTATTCACCTTATAAAGTGGCATTTCTTATGTTAAATTAATACAATACTGATTGAAATTGAAACAGAGTAATTTTACTGTTAACAAAATTAAAAATCGCCGTCAGCTGAATGTTTGTGAGTGTAAAAATCATCAGTTCATTAGTAAAAGTAACTATGCAACGATGAGATGCACTGAGCGCGCAGCATGTTTATGACGCTGACTGATGGACTTTCCCCCGGTATCCAGACAGCTGACGATTTTCTTTATTATTAAAAATGTATCAAAATTCAGCTGTATAAATTTCATACGGTATGAAATGACTTTATATTTAAAATTTTTGACATGTTCATATACGTGACTGACGTATAATCCCTCATCATCTATACAGCTGATTATTATTTTTTTGTTTAAAATGATCAAAACAATTATCCCCTAAATTTTGGCGCGGTATGAAATCACTCGGAGCAAAAACTTCTTTGACAACTTTCACATGCTCTCACCATTAGCTCCACCACTACTAGAGTAGCTGACGCTCAGATCTCTTATGTATTAAGGGAAAACTATTACTGCTATAATTTTTAGCCGGTATGAAATGACTCGTTCAAATGTAGCGCTACCTCCCGTACTAAAATAAATGAAGTGAATCAACTGATGGTAAATTTTAAACAGTAAATACCATTGTTCCAGAGACAAATTAAGTCAGTTTTTGTTCAATGACTCAGATTTTTCCTTTAGTTGATTTGAGAAGTTATTTTTTTATTTGATTTATGATATTTAACTTTTGAAAAGATTCACTTTTTTCCTATTTGTAGTATAAAATGGACAAAATTTGGATTCTGAAGGCGTCAACTTTTTATCAGCTAAGACGAGGAAAAGACCAGTGGCAGAGATAAAAAGTGTTCAGTTTATGTTATTTTAAGTTCACTTTCCAAAACCCACTGTCAAAACAAAAAACTGAGATTGAGAAAAATATTTCATAATTATTCCATTTAAACAGCTTTAAAAAACATTAGAAATAGTGTAATCGATCTTTTTCTTAATTTAAGGAGTGGTTTAAAGAAAAAATAGTTTATGCCAATATGGATGGTCCATCCAGTAGTTTTCATACACTCCCTCGATCAATAGGGGGCCCAAGTAAAAGTTTTTCAGAATATGAACCCAAAAGGAAATTAGGTCTATTGAACATTGCTTTGCTGCTGAGGCAAGTCAGTATTACATAGAAGTAGTTTAGCACTAGAATATGTTTTTAATTGTTTTGTACCGTTTCATTTTACATGTTTATTTTTTACAAGAGTTCAAGCATAAACTGCTGGGTCACTACTTGGCATGGTGTAGCTTTGTGTACCCATTGCCACTGTAAAGGTACAGAATCAATGCTGTGTGGATTAATATTTCACCTGAACAGCCAAATAGTTTCCTAAATTTTAAAATTTTCTGGGGGAGGTCAAATATTTCCCCGGACACCTTTTGCCGAAGGAGGAGAGAAACTTAACACTTTCAGGATACCTTCATACAACTATGTAGAGATGCAGTAAGAAAGGATTTTGCAAAATATTGATTTAATGGTTGAAAATAATCAAAATTGGGGGGGTTCACTCTCCTATAACAGATAAAAAAGCCAATTTGAATCAAAAACCTAGCAACACAATTCTATGTGCGGCCAACACCTGTTAGTTGCATTTATATTCATCAACTAGCAAATTTAGAATCAGTTAATTATTTTCACAACCAACATCTTTTTTAGATTTGGTTGGTAAAATAAAAATACAATGAAGAAAACTTACTGTAAGTTTTAATCAAAAGCTTACAATTTTAGGTTAGGCCTATACTGAACCAACACACATTTCTCGAAAGTATTTACTTAGATTATCATAACAACCAACTAAGCAAATTTAGACTCAGGTAATTATTCTTCATAACCAACAGTATTTTTAGGTTAGGTAATAGCAATCACAAACAACGAAAAAGGCTAGTTATGCTATTCTTTACTAGGTCTATCTAATCAGTTTGAAATACTGCTTTATCGAATCGCATTTTGGTCATATTTTATAACTTGAAAATTCCTACTCTTTTATGTAAAATAAATCTCTGCCCTGATCAATTCCGTGAAAATATTATAATATACAATAATCTGTTTGCATTTGCTTCACCACAGGTGTTGGTGAACGAAACGAGCAGGGTCGAAGTCCTCTGTTTGTATAGGCCTAATAAATGTTCAAAATGTCTTTATTTTGTAGCTTCGCTGATATCAATATGTTTACAAGACAATAAATCAACATTTTGTCTGCAGTGATGTAACGGTCAATAATTTGAATGTAGCTAGCAGCACCTTTCGGACTATTGTAAAATTACGATAGTTTCAAATTTTAACTTACCAGGTGGAAGCACGTTACGGATAGAAAGATTTATTCACCAAAAAATGACTTTACCAGTAAATTTAGTGCAGATATACTATTCTGTTTTGGAGTGATTTTAAACAGTGAGGCAGGACAAATTTATTGTTTTCTAAAAATAAGTGTGCCGCCTCACTGAAGAATTCTCGGTAAAAAATCTCGCAGATGTTTTTTACGATATTACTGCCAAATGTTGGAATCATGTTGTCAAAAGTTTTGCATCAGTCCCGTAATGTGTTGCTACCTTTAAATGTAAATCTAGGAGTTGGCACTTGCACAGTTAGTGAATGGAAGAAGAATTGTGTGGAAATAGAAAAGTTCAATCAAGCTAGTGGAAGTAGAATAGTAGTATTAAAAATTGTAGTTATTGAAAACATTAGGGATAATAAGGTTTGCCCGTTATCGGCCCTTTGCTTTAAGAAAAAGTTCTTCAGTTTAAAAAGGAGATGACAGTGAGTGAAAGATTTTCTTGAAGAGCAATCATAATATATTTGAAATTAATCACCACAAATACCCAATCCGTCAAAAACTTTTCAATATCCTGTTCACAGACTTAAATTTTTTTAACGCAGAATTTATTTTACTCTGGTATAAAATTGTTCAATACACTTTCAGAAAATGTGAAAAACATAGGTTCTATCCTTAGTTTCAAGAGTTCACTCATGTGCTATGAGTGTTCTGAAGAAGTGAAGTGTTAACAGTTTTTGCAAAACGTAAAACAATTAGTGTGATTTCCTGTTCTTCTTGTGTTTAGTGTTTTTTGTGACTTTGACGACCGTGCTGAATGTTTCTACTACTATTCTACTTCCACTAGCGTGATTGAACTTTTCTATTTCCACACAATTCTTCTTCCAGTTACTAACTGTGCAAGTGCCAACTCCTAGATATAAGGCTACCTTTTTTGCCGATTCAACACTATCCATCCTTTTCAAGGCGCGATACTTTTCATCTAACGTCAAAACAACATTCTTACATTTTTCACTCATAATTAAAATTACTATAACACAAACAAATGAAATGAATTTGATAAACTCTGTAAAGCTTCTGCTAATAGACTGAGTTTCACACGTGATCACTTGACAAGCAGGCTTGCCAACACTCCACTGTGAGAAAGACCGTGAACTGT
>JAGFPH010001926.1:81525-98599 GCA_018207615.1 Philaenus spumarius
GTTC
This sequence comes from Philaenus spumarius, assembly GCA_018207615.1. NCBI lineage: Eukaryota > Metazoa > Arthropoda > Insecta > Hemiptera > Aphrophoridae > Philaenus > Philaenus spumarius. The sequence continues at coordinate 81,530 of JAGFPH010001926.1, forward strand.
TGGTTTTTAAGACATCCTAAAATGTCCCTTTTAGAACAGCCCCAGAAAAATACACTTTAATCAGAACTCTGCCCAAAACGAAGAGCTATCTAATCCCCTAAAGTGTATCAGTGTGCAATTTTAATCTAAAATGTGTTGCACTTAACATACCTCTCAACGAGGGAAAGACTAGTTTCTTTAAAGAAAGAAAAGATGAAACAGAAATTAACACTTGTTTATCGTGGATCCTTGGCTGTTAACTTTTCGATGAGTTCTTGCAGTGGCGCTAGCTCTCTTCTGTCGATCAAATTAAATTCCTGAAAAAGTTTTTAATAATTGAATTGCATAGGTTAAAAAATATTTAGTTTATGTTGATCTAGCATAAACCATAACCTCTACTATGAAGAGGGAAAATGTTATATTATAAATGTTAAATATTATATTGGAAAATATTATAACTACTTTGTATAACCACTTATCAGATTTTTAATAAAAACTGTTACTGATATATTATGCATTGCGATCTGAGTAGCTCCGACTATGTTTCATTGTAATTTTTTAAAATAAGACTGAACTCTGTAGCATAGAAGTCAGGGGGTGCCCGATGGAGAAAATTTCTTTTTAAATTGAAATTATTAAAAAAAAATTGTAAGTTTTATTTTCTCATATATTTACTGTGAGCATAAGCAACTCCTTTCTCCTAACTTTGTTCCTACCAAATTTTGAAATCAAACGATAAAAATCAATTTCTTTTACTACTTTGTTTCAATTGACAAAATGGTCAAACGAGAAAGCCGAGCTTGGCTCATAGTGGATGACACTTAATTCATTTTAAACTCCTCTCATTTGATGCTTCTGGAACATATAAAATCTCTCTAACGATACCATTTTTAGAAAGTCCATGACTCAGTTTAGTATTACTGTCAAAGTTCACCTTCTAACTAACGTTATGATCAGATTCTTGGCCTCGAGAACATAAAATCGTTTTCATTTTGATAATATACTTCTCAAAACCATGAACGATCTGTAGCTATTTTTAAGAGTTTTGTTTACTTCTCCTAAGAAATTACTCTAGTAATACAAAAGGCATAAAAAAGAAATTCCAATGTTGCTGGTTGTGCTGTACCTATGGTTTCAACATTTTCTGAGGAATCACAAAGTCCTTCTAAGACATTGACATCCTCCTGAAATTAGCGCTTCGATTTTTTTTTTTTTTTTACTTTGGAATATGTTATTATAATTGTATTTAAATAATAAGTCTTACACCGGATGCAGCCGAAAGTGATCGCACTTGAATTTCCCAATGATTCAGATTTGATTGGCTACTTGAATTTCCGAATGATTCAGTACTGTAGTAGTTTTAAACTGCATCGACAACAGAAAATGTATTTACATATACCACAACTAATTATAAATTCCTTTGCACGTCAGCCTTCAGGGCCTATGCGTGAAGGACCTATCCTATCTCATGATAGGATGATGACACCTAATCATTTCTGTCAAGATCAAAAATCCCTATGAACATAAGGGCCCTTTTGACATGATTGTCATGAGGGCTGGTTTGTCTTTTTTGTGGGGTTCCAAAGGTTTCATAACTCACCAGTCCATGCCTCTCAAACTCATAAATTGGTTGCTCTGCGGTTTTATGATGCAGGCAAAACTGTGTTACATTTTATTATACCAGAGTTTTTTTTTTATATATACAGACACAAGTTTGTAGGGCGTAGATGGAAAGAATGCTAGGCAGTTCGTGGGTCCTTCGGCTAACTCCTACCATTCTTGCAAAAAACATAAACTTTGCAAAGTCCTTGCACCGCCACAGCTAGTAAAATTATTGAGCATGTAGTTGTTTTTCTAACTTTCTCATTTTATAAAGCACCACAATACTATTTGTTAAAATAATATACAATAATTTATCCTCAACTTAATAAAATTATTGTTCAGTATGATTATTATAATTCGAGCGAAACCAATGCTTTTGATTAAATCATAGCGGTGGAGGCTTGTCTAGCACTATTTCCATCTATGGCCTATTTTTGGGTAATATCCCTTCATAACCTTTACCCCTGATTGTAACCTTCATTGTAGACCATGTGACTCATTCCTAACAGTAGACTGACCTACAGCCTACCTTTTAATACTGCACTTTTACAAAAGAATAGAAAAGGACAAATGTTTATAACATGAGTTACATTGAACGATAATTTAAAACTGAGTAAATGTTATAAGCCAAAAATACTTGTATATTAACAAAACTAAAATTGTACTTCACTGTTAATGTATAAGAAAGAAGAATGCTTGCTCAGACTGGAATGTTCAGTTTAATTCACACCAACATGAGCTTTGCAGTGAAGCTTTGCCGAGAATTAGGTTTCTGTAAAAATCTCCGCAAAAAAGTATAAGGAATTTGCGTTTCAACATAAAAAGTCTTCAGAATTTCATCTACACAGACTTTTTGGTCTCAGAGACACAATGATCAATGGCAGTATTTGACTTTTATATATAATAAACAGACAAGATGCTAATTAATATCATTTATTTACCTGCACAAAAAAGATGAAATGTTTGAATGACGTGTTAAGATGAGCTTCCTCACCGAGTTGAACCACTTCAGAGAAATGCTGATGGTAAATATGTGCATATACCCTGAAAAGTCGTTTTAATATCGTTTTCGCTATTGATAAAAAGTTTTTGGGAAATGGAACGCCTGCAACAATACCAAAATACCATTTTTGCTTAGTTCAGTACTAGTATAAAATAACTTGAATGTCTTATCTACCAACAGCTTAACCAACCTTTATCATTAGAATTTGTTAGGATAAGCACAAACAAAATTAAAGATCTAAGTTGAAAATTTACATAAAATATTTCCAAAGAAACAAGTAAGATTCAATATTTTTTTTTTAAATTTAGAGAATGATAAATATATTTATAATACTGTGAAATAATTTCAAAACCATATTAAAAATAAACTAGGCTTCCCACGCCAACCAAGTATACTCATATTTTTATATGTGTACGATTATTCTTAACATTAAAGCTAAGATGATAAAATAAAGTTAAAAAGAACCAGTAAGACTTAGTTTGGCATACTCCTAAACATTACCCAAACCTACAAATTATATTAAAGTAAGAAATCAGGTCTGGTAATGGAAATGGCACTCAAAGAAAACAAAGCCTGTATGCTAGTTTAAAGGTGATGGAGAAAACCTCGGATAGTCTACCACCATTAAAGCTAAATAATTTAAATGAACACATAGCTTTACTATTTACAAGCTTAAGTTTTCTTTTAAATTATTTTTAAATTTCATTATTTATGTTAATAACTTGAGGTCATAGCCTTTGTAATGATATTTAACACTTTGGCATAAATTTAAACCCCAATTCAAATTATATATGTGGCAATTACAATATTATTGCAATAATCGTGTAGTAATAGTGTTGTGTATTATGTATGAATGTTTTGTAAGTAGTTATACATACGTTTGACTCGGGATGTATGTTTTAGAGTCTCTTAATAGGTGCAGTTAGCATGCACTACCATTGCGGAATGACTAGGAAAACATAAGAGTAAACATATATTTTGGGTCTAAGTTTGAAAATTTAGATTATAGTTTGATGTAAATTATCGAACTAAAAACATTACTATTTTGTTGCTTATATAGTCTTTTAACATCCTCCGACTTTAGTGATATCAAATTAAAATTAGATTAAGCGATGACCAACCTATTTTCGAAGGGAATAGTGTTTCATCATCCAACTGATCCTGTACCCACGTCATGAGATAATCAATATACTTTGGTGCTGAACATTTAATAGGTTTCTTGACAGTGTGTCCATCTGCCCAATGGTATTCGTATTTTGGTCCTGCTGACATTATGGGGCAACTTTCTTCAGTACAAAACTCTGTCACTGTCCCGTATAACATATTGATTTGGTTGAAAAAATCAACAGCTAAAACAAACAGTGCATGGTTAGAAAACCTACATAATATATTCTAAACATAATATCACCCAATTACAAAACTCACTGTAAAAAAAACACCTACCCAGTAAATATGTATATTTATTTGTTTACTTTATACCATTCCACAGTAAATAGAGATAGTTCATCTAAAATTTAACAACAAATCTAATCATACAAACAAGAAGTTTCAATCAAAATAAACAAAATAAATTTTTACATGAATTTACATACATTTTTAATGTATTGACTATTTAATACTAAATATAGAATTATAGTAGAAATTAGGGGGTAAAATAGCAGCTATATTTAAACCTTCCTTATCTGGCATAATGTGATTCTCAAGGAGGGAGGATAAAATACATAAAGGTATGTGATTAAAACAATTGTTTAAAAAAAATGTAACAATTATAGGTCTTTACAAGGTCACAAAAAAGAATCCCCTGAATCACAGTTGTGATCATAGCAATGATCATTTTTTCTGAAATGCACTGTCACACACTTTCTCAGACATAAACAGTGAAAGTTCTTAATATACCGTCTGAAAAAAGCAGTCTATTGGAGTGGACTTCTAAGTGACCAGAAAACAGGATCAGCTCTACCAACCCAAAATTGCAAATCAAGCATTTCGTGAGCTATGTACATTTTTAATGAGGGGCAACGTTGAAACATTACCTGGACACCAGTTTCTTGTTTGTTTTGTTCTATCTGAAAGAAAACTAATAGCTTAAGCATATTAAGATAAATAACCTAAATAAGTGTTTTCTAAACAAAAAAGAATGGGAACAGTAACCCGCATCAAACGTTCGCTTTGACAGGGTCGTGAATGTATCTGTGTACGTTTGAAAGTTCGGATTCCCAAATTTTATAGTTATGACCGTTAACACACCCCATTGATATAAAAAGTAGCTTCATCTATAAAGAAAAAAAATTCTTGAAATTTTCAATTTCTCTAGCATTAGAAAAATTAGTTTATTTTGAATGGTCAATAGGTTTAATTTCATGTTTTATTTGAATTCCATCATGTACGATTAAGCAGAACATTTTAGATAGTCGTATTAGGTATTTTAAAATCTTTATAAGACTGTTAGTAATAGACATAATGTGGGGTTAGCCTCCTCGATTGTATACTTAATGTATATATAAAGGTTATAAATACCTTAATTCATTCCGTCGAACAATCCAATGTATTTATCCGTGTGAATAACTAGCTTCGACGGCTATACCGTCATCATCAGATCCTAGACATTGTTGTTGGGAAGAAGTTGATCCGCCATTCTGAGGCGTCGTCTTATTATCAGTCTCATATTGTTGTTAAAAGAATAATTTAATTAAAATTGATTAAAACAATAACACAATTACACGGTAAACATATATATTTAATTAAATACATAAACCGGCCGGTAACGAATGTTCGCTGATTTTTTAAAACCAACATTTGGTATTAGCGAAATAAGTGGATGAGCCGAGTTATCAGTAACCACTCGGCTCAACCACTCTTCTTTCGCTAATACCAAACATTGCTTTTAAAAAAGCAGCAAACATTCGTTACCGGCCGGTTTATGTGTTTTAAGTATATAGGTGTACCGTGTAATTGTGTTAATCAATTTTAATAAAATTAGAGGCTATTCTTTTAAAAAACAATATGAGACTGATAGTAAGACGACGCCTCAGAATGGCTGAACAACTTCTTCCCAACAACGATGTCTAGGATCTGACGATGACGGTATAACCGTCGAAACTAGTTATCCACACGGATAAATACATTGGATTGTTCGACGGAATGACTTAAAGTATTTATAACCTTTATATATACATGTTAGTAATATACGCAATCTTTTTGTCTGATGTTCTTGACCGGCCTGGTTACACTGAAATTAAATAACATTTATTATTATTCTCTACTTTCAACATCAAAAACACATACTTTGTCTTAGAAAAATTATTTTATGGGCCGAAGCATGCAATAGAATGACTCTACGTATATAATGTGTTTTGTACGGTATGTGGAAGAATTTAATATTTTTGATAATTACTTCAATTTTGGTATTCATAAACCACACATATGCCAATATTCAACTCACACGCATAATCTACAGAGACTTATATACACTTTACACATATACATGCACAAACAAATCTTCAAAATTAAATATATAGTCCTATTCCATATGCAGTAGAACCCCTAACCGATCAACCGGTCCTCGGATTAACCCATGGAACAACGGAGTTTTTATTTCTCTTACAGATTATATTACTGTAACTGGCCAAAGTCTCAAACATTGATTGTTTGACGGACATTTCCTGGAAAAACTTTCATAACTTTAGGACTTTTTCCTGGACACAACTTTAGGTGTTAGTGTTGTGGCAGACAGAACAGGAGAGGGGTATTGTGAGTTTGATTCCCCTCTTGCTTCCGCGGCAACTGTATTTTTTCTTAAAATCAATTGACAAAGCGGCATCCTTTGTTTCTTTTTCTTCGTCTGTTGCTTTGTTGGAACCTTTAATGAATTTCATGGGAGCAAAATATGTAATACTTGTAACATTATGCTTAAAATGTTGAGCAGCAAAAAGATTCAACTGCATTAAACATGATTATTAACGTACGCAAATGGAGAGACTTGGCTTTAAAAAATCTTTGAATGTTAAAGAACAGAAACAAATAACTGATTTTTTGATACAGTGTAAAGGTGCATATACACTCTAGCACTGTGCAACATGAGGGTTTCACATTTCTAAACAGGACACTTATTTCCGCACTGCAATTTCCACTCAAGACAGGGGTGTAAATAAATTATACGTACCTTTTTCTATACGCTATATTGCTGGTAGTAATCATAGGCCTCAAAGTTGGGTTTTAATTTGAACAAATATGAAATAGGCCTGAAGTTAAAATAGCCTTGGTTATTATAAATAATGTAATTTTAAGATTGTTGTACAGGCTAGCTATACCATTAAAATAAAGAATATTTGAAGTAATAAAGAAGCAATTGATGATACATATTCTTACTAAACTAAAGAATTTTAAAATTCACAATCTGTTGGCCAGTTATTTATTGAAATTGAATTAATTTTCTGAATTCAGACTAGAAATAAAATATTGAATATATACAAAAGGGTTTCTTAAAACTAATAGGCAACTGATGAATGATTTTGATGATAATGAGAAATTATTGGATTCCACAGAAGAGGGTTTTTCCGATAGGCATCGATTAACTTAATTATTTTTTCCTCTGACCACTCCATAACTCATAAAGCAATCAACAATCAGTGCGCACAAAAAACTACAAACCTCTCAAACACACGTCCAAATCTGATCTGCGAACACACAAAGGGTTCGTTGAAAAACCCGACAGGAGATGGATCGTGATACGCTGTGTGCGCGGTTCATGCACAGCTCCAACACCCCGTACTAACTTAGACAACTCGTTGCGCGCATGCTGTGCAGAGCACAAGTGTATACGCACCTTAATATATCAATTATATTATGTAAATTCAGTTTTCAAAGTTTATGTAAGTTTAAAATGTTTAATTTGTTGGTGTTTGTTTATGTATGTTGTACATACAACAAAATAGGTTATAATAACGTCTTATTTGCTTGTTTATTTATGAAATATGTAGATTATTTTAGAACAAAAATATATTTTTTACGGGAACCTCGGATCAACCGGCCAAACAGGTAACCGGCCAGGGTCTAGGTACCGACCAGACCTGTTAAGGAGGGTTCTACTGTAATCATACATATTTAGAATATTATAATATTTACACAATGAGTTAGACAATTATTAACATTTATTTTCTGCAACTGAACATAGAATTAAAATATTTTACAAAGCATTCCTGTCAATGGCTGATTTCACAATTACCATCACAGATGCAGCAACAGTACCATATAGGCAGACTTCTTTCACATTTACCAACTAGAAGCTGATACTAACACGACCAAGTAGCAATATCAGTATTTATTTCAAATTAGCCGTATTATTAGCCATATCTAACAGACAAAAATATTTTCACAAACCAAAGAATATTTATTTTATAAATTTTAACTTTCAGTAGACACGCTCCAACTTGAATTGTGCACAACATCGAGATATTTTTAAGTTATATAATTGAAAATTGGTTAGCAAAAATATTTAACTAGGATTTACATAGGCCAAATTATTGATTAATTACCAAGCAACCAGTAAACAACTTCAACAAACTGAGACTTTATGTCATAGCCTACCGGTACCGATAAAGATTAAGACCTGCCGACATGTCGGCGCCTGCAACGATACAACACTGATATGTCAGTAAGTTTGAAAGCTACTCCCAAGTTTAAGTTAGTTGTCATGACTGCCAAGATCGTGCCGATATCGGGTCGGTGTCGTGTTGGTAAGTGTGAAATCAGCCAATACTGAGCAATTATTGTCTAATTCTTGTATGTCCTTCAGCATTGAGTCATTGAGCAAGAGTCTCTCAAGTGCGGCAGTAGGCCTATGTTTCCATACAATGTTGGAACAATATAATACTCGCTTAAAGCTGCCCGACTGTTAGGTAATTTGTATAAAATATGTTAATGCCTACCTACTGTTACAGAATTCCTAGATTTATAAATATAATTATTAATCAGATCCAACACATTAACTTATAATTATTTTTCAATATACACATCAAAACGGGTTTAATAAAGAGTTCCCACCTTATCTAATATTTTCATATTAAAAAAAAAAACATTTCCTATAGATACTTTCTAGATTCTTTCAAAATTGCTACAATTTTTAGGCTTTTATGTTATAAGGATATATGTTCGGCAACATATTTCTAAGGAACACTGAAACAATTGTACCAAACTGCAACATGGACTGCATAAACACTTAATAAGCTTGCTTCTGTTCATATTTATTTATGATACAAACGAACTGTGCAAAACCATAAATTAATTTCTGTACCTTACATTTAATATAGGTTTTGTGTATAACATGTTCCATCATTGCACCAACGTATTTATATGTTTTGACATCACACTGTATGCAAGCTCAAGCTCCACATGGATGTAATGTAAACTCCATGTTGGCCAGAACTGTTGTTCCCTTCATGAACGGTGACCAAATTTTTGCAGTACAATCATGCATCATGGGCAGAGTAAGGAACGCTCCGGGGATTTATTATTGTACATAACATGTTTTTAGCTTGTTCATAAAGGTGTTTTGCACATAATTTATAGTACATTTATATAGGCAATTTTTGATAAAATATTGACCAGTTTTGAATACTGTAAAAATATAGCCTACTTACTATTAAATCTATACTCATGTTTAAAAAAACGTAATAAAATAAAATTTTTGTATTACATAAAAGTTGGATCGGCCTACTATAAAAAATAAAATAAAAAAATCTTTTCAAAATATTTAATTTTAAAAATTACGTAAAACACAAAGTATCCTGGAATACTTCAGCAAATATATTGCACAGATCTATCCCTACTGGGCATCACCACTTTCCATAACTTCGTCAACACAGATCTTCGTTCTTCAGACAGGAGACAGTTTACAAAAAATATTTCCGTCAACATATTTTAAAACATATCTTTATTTTGAAATTTTCAAAAAATAGTAGGGAGAATTGTTTATGGTTTGAATATATGCAACATTAGGGACATACTATTGTTTTTTGGCATGTTGGAACATGGTTGGTAAAATACAGGAATGTAATGATTTTTACAGTAAAATACAGGGTAATAAATGTAACTGTCATTTACTTGTGTTTTTCTTATACTTAAATTATAATAATTTAACTGTTTACACTTGGATATACCTGGATTAAGTCACTCGGACGAGTTCGTTAGCCAAAAAATCAAACAACTGGAAGTACCAATGTTTTTAGATTTTTCGCACTAGAATGAAACTTTTTTAAGGGTTTCTCTAAAAAATAAATTTAGGATTATCTTCTTTTGCACATTTTGTTTTTTTACACGACCTTATAGCTCACTTGGTTCCCCCAAAATAGATCAAAACATAAAAGTACCCAGTCCAAATCCATGTGGGGATTTTAGTAAGCATCTTCTGATTCGAGGCCTACGGTCGAGTTTGTACGCTACAAGTGAAGCAAAGCAGCCCTTAACCCTATGCCGCCAGTCGAGGTGCAAACTCACAAAGCGAGTTTTTTAGCTATGAATGAGTCGGAGTTGGAGGCTTAGGGGTGCAAACAAATTCTACTTATATATTTCGTACACACAGGCAGCCTATTGTTGGTTGTAAACCTAAACATGTACATTTAATTTGGGACTTAACATAAACTTACGTCAGCGGTTCAGCTGCGTGATCGAATCATTTCAGTTTTTTCTTGTCTCATGAGCTAGCACAACCGGGACATCAAAATTATAGTATTCCTAGAGATAGCCTACTGCCTATTATCCACAAAAGGAAAATTATAAGTTAAATCATATGCAGCAAGAAAATAGACTTCACTCCAAGATTTTATTTTTTAATAAAACTGCAGTATCGTCAGCAAATAGGAATAAATTTCTTTGCATCCGAATTTTGAAAATGTCATTTATATCTAGACTAGAATAAAAATTAGCCCCAACTTACTATGTAGAATAATCCTAAAATTTACTGAACAGGGTTATTTATAGCAGAAATAGAGACAATGAAATTATATATCCATATAAATTATAAACAAATTCAGAGCATTTCCTTTCTATACTGATATATCACATCTTATTTTATCAACTTAGAAAAATCTAAAGAGTTGAAAACATTTTTTAAGCTAAGAATTTCAACGACTTATATATTATGCACGGCTACATTTTGAACATCGCTGCTATACAAAAAATGTAACAACCAACACCTTAAGTAATTACTTAATAATTCATTAACCACCTTTTAAATTTTAACACAGATGTGTCCGAGGTTCATGGTACGAGTATCACAAACATATTAATGCATAAAACACACTTACTGTTCACAGCCACCCATTCATTGAGATCTTCTCCTTCTGGGAGCATGACAGCCAAACGTAAATTTCCAGAACCTAGAGTAGCAGCAGCATGTTTCATCAAGTCATATTGATGAGTTCCTTCAGGAATATTTTTCTTTGGTTTGAAAGTTTTTGAAGAGCGGCTTCCACTAACAAAATGTAACTTTTATTTTTTTCAGGTTCAATAATTTTAAACTGAATTATTATTAACATATATTTATTATATACTAGTATTTACCGATGTTTACCAATAGGCCTAACGGGTTTGAATGTAATATATAGCTCAATGGCCAATTAACTTTTTGTTAAGTTATTATTAAATAAATATGAATATGTTGCAGTTTGTGCACTATAATTGTTGTCATAAATTAATATCCTACATAATTTAACACATTGTCACATATAAAATAAAAAATCATATAGTGACCCCAGTAAAAAGCATCCACTGTTACCAAAAATAATAAACATTTAAAATATATGCAATGTTAATTTACTATCGTATAAGATGGACACACGTGTTTACTTGTTCATTGCTTAGTCAGTACTTAGTAGTTTTGTGTTTCAAAGTGTTGTGATGTATGTTAATGTGTTGTGCTGTGTGTTTTGTGTAATTTTAAAGTTGACGAGCATTTAAATTAAATGCTATAACATAAGAAGTTTCGGTTTGACAATGCCTGAATAAAATAGGTGAAACGGTCGTCACCGATTAATAACAACGTTTACTGGACTGCGAGCATTGTATAAATAAGGTATTTATTTAAATATAAGTATATTATAACCAGTCCATAAGGCAGAACAACAAAAACAGTTAAGTAAACTTATGTCGGCATATTGTAAATAAATTTATGAGTAAAAATGGCGCAAGTTTACTATTCGAACCTAGGCTAACCTATGGTAACAGAAATGCAAGAATAATAAAAAAAACCTAAAAGGTTCTAACCTATAGTATTTAGTCACAGTATAATTACCTGTATTCAACATTTAACAGTAGAATGTAAAACGTTATTGTCTGCAAAAATATTAGGCTACGGTCGAATAGTAAACTTACACCGTAAAAATCAAGAGAATGGATCAAATATTTAAACAAAATAATAATAAATAAAGTATTACAACTTAGCCTTCATAACAGCTGAAGTGTGATTCTATACTTTCGCCAAGTAGTTTTTAAATGAATTAATTAAATATTAAACATGCCATTAAATTAAACCAAGACCATAGCCTAGATATCCAAATCTTATCATTAAATTTTGGTGGTTGTAGAAATATTCCCATTCAATAAAAGTGACACAATTGACACCACTCTCGGAGAAAAACGATTTTTTAAATAATGTTCAGTAACATTAGAAGAAATCATTGCAACACTGCCTAACCTATACGTTAGTGATATAAAACAGGAAGATTACTAATACTTACAACAGGAAGCTCATTGTGAAAAAGATAACTTCAGTTCAGATATTGGTAAGAAATATTACTTAGCAAAACAATTATTTACTACAGAATTGTTTACTATACAATAACAAATATTACTAAAGTTAACAATAAACTTTTCATCTAAAAAACATAAATCAATGACAGTTCCTATCGCTAGTACTATAAAACCACATCCAAATTTTTATAATAAAACAGACAAATCAACTCTCTAGAACACAACAGCTGTAGATTGTACTAAATCAGCTGGTGCTTTTTTAATTCTATTTGTTTAAAGTCAAACCTAATCTCATGTTTACAAGTTTGTCTTTCGAAAATCAACCTATTTATATTTTATTAATCTGTTTAGAAATTTAAAATAAAAACGCAAATTCATTTAAGATGGGTACATTATTATGTTAATAATTTCAAAATATAAAATAAATTAAATTTGTGGATGCTGCTTTTTTTATACATACGCTATTTTATTATTAACAGTAACTATAACATTTGCACTCCTTATAAGTAAAATTAATATTGAATTAAATGTGCCAATTTACTTTTGCTATTATTTATTATTAATTGGACTTTCTTTAAAAAAATATCTAGATTAATTAAATGTTAAAGTAAATTATTAATATTCTTTCAACTATGGGATTAATGTTTAGAAAAACTGTTTTGATTTATTATGTATTTTCTTGATTTTTATTGTAATTTTCAGTAATTTGTTTCGGCAAATATTTAAAAAGTATAATAGAATAAAAATTATAATATCAAACATTTTAATACTGGAAGTACAGTCCACAGCCATGAAGCCATGTACACAATGCCGCCATCTTGATAATATGTCTGTATGAGTTGCTTTACTACTTGCTTTTGCCTCGTCGTTTTGCCAGGTTTTTGTTCTGTGTTGCTGTTGTCGCTGCTAGACGCAGATAGAAATTCTGTTATTTCTTATTCACCTTAGAATTATTATCTTGCTGAGTAAGTAAAATGTTAAAGACAACTCCTATAGTTTCGATTAATTTAAAATATTATTCTACCATTGTAAATTACATTTGATGTAAATGTAAGTCGACACGTAAGTTATGCCGCAAGAGGTATCCGCCTTGTTGAAAAGGACGCTTCGTTGGCCTAAAAGTATCAAGATTTCAGATGTCAGTGTACTTGCAAATATTATAAAAATACTTTGTAGTTTAATGTATTTTAGACTAAGTTCTAACAGTACCGCAAATATGTTGTTTTATTACACATTTTCTGGAGTAACGTAATAAATGCTGGATAGCTTATATAATAGGCCTAGTTCTAAGATGGAACAAGTCAATAGGCAAGCTTAACTTCCCAAAACGAATTAGGTTTACAAACCAACTCATTTTTTTAAAAACCTTTAATATAATCAAGTATTTTGGAAGTGCGAGTGTTTTAAGTAAAGCCTATCTACCATTCTTTGTTTCAACTTAAGAGTTAGTTTATTATAGCCTAGGCTAGGTCTACTTAATAATAATAACAACTTTCTCGTGGAATTTTGTAAATCATTCCCATAACAATTTTACATTTAACCCTTTCAGTCCCAACAGTTCAATAATTTAATTACAAAAAATATTTTTAGGCAGCGATGTAGGCCTATATATTCAGTCAAAATAAGTCTTAACCCTGGAGCACAAAGCCTATTTTCATTGTCACAAAACCTTTGTAATTTTGACAAAGAAATTTTTTTTTTTATTGTAGGCCTAACTATTTTATAGATTTAAAAAAAATTTAATAAGTTTAAGATTTAGGCCTACCTAGGTAACTATGGTTAGCCTATTATAAATAATATAAATTTTTGTAGTAAAACTCGTTATTAAGAATGTAGAAAATAATATTTGGCAACAGTGTGTAGCTATCTTAAAAAACTACAAATTAACTGTGTCTTTAAAAAATTAATTTTGGGGGAATAAATAAAAAGATAATATAATAAAAACATATTTATGTACCGGTAAGCTAGATAAGTAAAAAAGTAATAGGCCTATTGAAAATCACAAACTTTTGAAATACCGGTAGTAAATAGTAGCCTACACCAATAAAAGTTTTTGTTTTATCAATTTTCATCATAGTGTACACAACTCATGGCCCTATGTTCAGCACAAATTGCACTGTGGCAATGGTTACAGTAATTGGTGGTCATTCTACGCTTAGCCTAGCAGAAGGGAAAAAACAAATCTTTCATGTTCCTGCGGGAGGTCTACCGTTTGCATTCAGGGGTTTTCCGAGATCATTATTCGAAGATTTCTCTGCAATGACGTGTTTCAAAGGCGCGCTGCATGCGTCAGCTCCATCATTAGTTCACTATAAAGTTCTTTCTGTTCTTAGGGTTCCTTCCTGGGTTAAAACAGTTTAGACAATAAATGACGTACGAATTAACAAATGTGATATTCAACATCCCGAAAAAAAACGCACAATGGCCAACGCAGAGTTTTTCTGCTGCAGGACATCTGGTCCATTGTGTCAACTGCTCCTTTGGTTTCATTGTAGTGATCAGGGTGTCTAGCAGTCGGGAAAGTCGGGAAAATCGGGAATTAACATAGAAATGAAAAACAGTCGGGAAAAGTCGGGAATTAACATATAATTTTTTGTTAAAGTCGGGAAAATGCATAAAATTGTTTAAAACAATTTTTAGGCACATTGAAATATTCTCAACACAACCGAAACTAATAGCAATCCAATTTGGCGTATGAAAATGAAGCTAAGCAGAGCAGGTATATGGGCTATTGTACATTATTCTTGGAAGTCGAGACGGCCGTTACCATGCCAACGGGTTGGTGGTTGGGGGCGCATGCGCAATGATTAAATAATTCAAAGTAGTTAAATTACTATATTTTTAGGTATGGCATTACGGTGAATTTGTTCATACGTTCACACACAAACGCTTCGAACAGTTCACATTTTTTTATGTCCGTGTTAAACACTTTAAGAAATAAATAATAAACAGATTGCATATTGTACTGTCCGGGTGCCCACTCAACCGTGAATTTCGTGTACCGTGAAAATCTAAACATTTTTAAATTACCATAGAATGAAATTATCACAAGAAAATAAAAGAAGTTTTGAGTCACGTTAATGTGTTTTGGAACTACAGTATTTGAAATTGAAAAACTGTTGCAACTTGCTAGCAGCTTCGTGAAAGACCGAGATGACTCATGACGACAAACCTTGAAGAACGTGGAGGAAAGAGAGAAGAAGGGGTGGGGCCGAGTGAATTTGAGACTATCTTCTAACAGACTACAGTTTTAG
The DNA here is from genome assembly GCA_018207615.1 of Philaenus spumarius. NCBI lineage: Eukaryota > Metazoa > Arthropoda > Insecta > Hemiptera > Aphrophoridae > Philaenus > Philaenus spumarius. The sequence continues at coordinate 97,115 of JAGFPH010001926.1, forward strand.
TAAAAGAGTTGTTTTCTTAATTACACAAAGTAACAATGGGTCAACATTATATTAACATTAATTTCTATAATAAAATATGATTTATATGCCTGTAGTTACAATATTCTTTTAATATTCCCGTTAACATTGTTTTATTGTAATTGTATATAATTAACTTAATCATTGTATTATCGTTCAATAATTAATAATAACGCGAGTGGACATTGTAAGGAACATGGCTTGTAATAAGCAAATATTAGTCAAGAAAAAAATGCCAGCCGGTGAGAAAAAACTATGCAGTAAGGCGTAAGGTGCCCGGTTTAGTTTGCCACATTACGGGAAAGTGACAAAGTGGTAGTGCGAGGGGGAAGGGGAAGTAGTGTGCCCTCCCTCGCTACTATTTCATTCTCTCTCGCACAAGTACTCAAAATAGGTCACCGTCTTTAACTTTAAATCCATCTATAATAACTCCCATTGCAGTGATGGGTTGATTTACGATAACACCCATACTTTTTTTTTATCGATATCGAGAGTCAATAGCCGAAACTCGATATGATGTTCAGTTTAGTTTATATCATTGTTAATTAAACACTTCTTGTTTTATTTGAATTCAACTATTCATGCGCTTAGTTATTTGTACTACAGATAAAAGTAAAGTAGGCTCAAGGTCAACCACTTATGGATTCGTTTCTTACGTGTCTATTTATAGAATTAGGGTGCCTACTGTGACGAAAAGTTACAAATTGTATAGATCGGTAACTATTACAAATATTTTGTTTGATGTACGTAGTATTATTTATGACACCTTCAATAGTTCTTAGTTACATTAAAAGCTATGCCATTTAATTACTCAACATTTACCGATTTACTTCAAATTTGGTATCAAAATAAACTGACGACCGCGATACACAACGTTATGTGATTTATTTTTATATTTTCTTGTTATAAAAAAAGTTTGCATAACGCTACTATAAAAAACTAAAATTCAATTAGGAATGGAGCGGAAACCAGTCGACCGTGCTAATAAGTCTCCCCCTCGGGAGGCTTGAACTTCCGCCTCACTCTGACTTGCATTTGACTATAAAGTATAATACTGTAATTATATTTGTTTTAGTTCGGGTAAAACATTTTGGACATTTTCGGGATTTACGTTACCCGTGATTTATGTTTTCCGTGGGAGTCCCAACAATTGCCTTTGTTTTACTTGTTACTCGTTCCTGCAAATAACGACATTTAATTTCTGCTTTTCCGAATTTTACAAGTGTTATCTATATAACCTTTTCGGCGGACCTTAGCGGTTGTATATTAAATTAAGTTTTAACTCTGGTATTTTATAGAAACAAGAAAAAATTATTGTTCTCGTGAGTATAGGTTTTTTCGCTGACACGCTGTTTTATATTAAATTGAGTTTTAATGACGTCGTTTTATAAAATTAGCGCTAATAATGTTCGGAAGTCGCATTCTTTGCGGACATTCATCATTGTATTTTAAATAATATTTCAACAA
>JAGFPH010001926.1:98809-120040 GCA_018207615.1 Philaenus spumarius
TTTGAACAATGGTAGTTGATAAAATTGGCACAAATGGTTTTCGGGCATCGATTTTTTCGCGGAAATACGCTGTTGTATATAACATTGCGTTTTAATGTCGGCGTTTTAAAAAATTAACGCTAATAATATTATTCGGTCGTCGTATTCTTCCGACCGGGAAACAATAATTTTGGACTTCACAGAACAAATCACCGCCCTCGGCAATTGCTAAACGGAGCTACAGTCGTTCGCTGCGCGTTAGAACTGCTTTATCTAATTTAATGTACCGACAAGACGCCGATTCATGTGGACGCGGCGGTGACGCTGTTGCTCGTGAGCACCGATCTCATACTAACTCTGATTTAACTAAATGCTTCCGCTGGACGCAACTGCCGAATTGCCGCGTGTCGCTCGTGCGAACCAGCCCTTGTAGTCCAAACGAGCGTATTTGTAGTGTTGATAAGCCATAAATATATAAACTTGGTTTTGACAAAATATTCGGGAAAAGTCGGGAAAAAGTCGGGAATTTTATATGGGAAATTTGCTAGACACCCTGAGTGATGGATAATTTCCAGTTTGTGTGTGTCAGTTCTAACTTGCGCAGTATCATGCATGGTTGAAAGCAAAGTGACCGTCACTAATGTTTTTTCTTTATCAAATAAGAAAATGGAACTGTTCACTAGTCTTTCTTTTTTGTTGGAAAGAACACGACTAGGAATGCCTTTGTGGTTTAAACGGATAGTTCCAATAGTTGTCAAATTATACGGAGGCTTCAACAAGTCATCAGCTAGCTGTACTCCCGTACATCAATAATTGTCGGTTGTGACATTTTTTAAGGTTCCATGGATAGGTCTAGTTACCTCTTTCACATAATACTCCGATACGGGAAGTGCTCCAGTTGCCTATAAAAGGTATTCCGTTGATCATGTAGTTTTAGTAGTGGTGTCACACGCCAACTCAATTTTTATTCTATACTTGGATGGCTTATTCGGAATGTACATTCGAAAAGGGCACTTTCCACGAAACTCTCATAGTTGTTCAACTACTGTCCTAATGAAAGATCCCGGGCTGTAACTGGAGTGACAGTTGTTCGTAAACATTCCCCACAGCTCTCGAATTGGTGCAAATGGGTCCGCTGATTTCCGTTGTAAACGGGTGGCTCTATCTCGAATTGTAAACAGTTCAAGATAAAGTCAAACCTTTCACTACTCATGACACATTTATATTGAGTACCTGACTTCTTGTGTTCGAATATATCACAGAAGACTAAATGGTTGTCCTTCAAAAGAGCAGTATTTACCAGTATACCAAGAAACACCAACATTTCTTCATTGTTTATTGGAGATACGTTATTACTTTGACATAGTTTTTTTTTATTCGATTTATCTGTTTATTAGTATGTAGAACAACTTTATCCAACATATGTCCATCAATGATTTGAGTAGGCCTAAAACATTGTCGTGCAGTCGAAGCATTTCTGGCTTGACCTAGGACTTTTCTTCTACCTACAACAATACTTCTAGCTGCAGTACGAGTATTTTGTGGCCTTGGTCATGTGGACCAAATCTGGCTATTTCTAGCACGAACATCACATTCACGAAGGAGGATGATGTGAGGATCAGTAGCTGGCAGCTCGGCAACAGGCGGGCTGTCAGCAAGTGGAGTGGCAACGGGTAGATCGGCAGATGGTAGCGGCAGCGCTATGGGGCGTGGTTTACGAGTTCTAGCGTATTTGCAAATGGCCAGTCGTCAGATTTACGAAGGGTTTGTAATCCAGGGTTAAATAAGATATGCATTTTTATTTGAATTTTTTCGTTTTTATAAAGGCTCTACCTAAATAAATAGCAAATTTAGGTCTATAGGCTATATGATTATGTACAAAAGTCCTCAAGGAGCATAAGGATGAGGAGGGAGGAGGATAAGATATTAAATTTAAGTTTTAAAAATGTATAAAAGGAGAATTTTAAGAAATGATTTTTTAAACAATTTAAAGGAGTTGCAGTCTTTGGACAAACCATAAATTTTTTACAATGAAAATGTGATCTCCCATTACAATTTGTCATTTTGCACCATCCAGCCTCTTTCTTGTGTTGCTATGTATTTGGAAAGTGGTATAATGTGTCTAAACGGTCAGATGAGATAGGTCGAGTTTCACAATTTTCTGCCAGTGGTTGCGGTGGCAGGGTCATTCCGTGTGAAATCAACACACTTTTAAGAGATTTTTTCCCTTACCATCTCAGATTATGATGAAAATTAGTACATAGGTTATCTTCATGAAGACTAAAAAAAATACCAATGTTCAGCTTAATATCTCAAACGGTTTCCAAAATACGGCCATGTAACGTTTTCAAAAAACGGTCAAAATGTCGCTACGGCAAAACATAAAGGTGGTCGTAACTCCTCTCCTGTTTAAAGTAAAAACATGGGAAAGGTGTCATTTTTTAGCTCTTTTTATGCCCTTTTAAATGATATGTAACACATTATAGTTTATGACAAAAAATTTTTTCAAAATAAAAAATAAATTTTTGACTTAAAATATTTTTAAAAACACATTTTAAAAAATTTTCAAAAAAATATATAAAATAGGTCGTATTATCACTAATTTGTATACCAAGTTTGGTTATGGGATTGTAATGGGTTCATGGTCAAAATAATGTTTTATTAGTGGTGTTTTTTACAATATCATCTATGTGTTTTAGCGTAAAGCTCAATTCAAAATAAAAATCTTAATGAATAAAATCTAAAATAAAATAATCGGACAATTATTTATATTCTTGTTAACTAATTCAAAACAACCTACAAAACCTATGTTTTGTAATTTCTAAACATAAGCAAATGATTAAAATTAGGCCTATAGCCTATTTTATAAAATTTGTTTTATTTCGATAAATAACAAAGAAGAGAAAAATAGCAATAGGCCTAATGTTTTCTTAAAAATTACATTTTCTATTTATATTGTCATACATTTAATTGCAAGCTTGTGAGTGCCATTTTCAGCTTGTTATTGCACCATCATTGTTCCCACCACAGGAAGATTTCATGTCTGTACTTGCTTTCAAGTTGAGGGCAGATTTCATGTCTGTAACTTGCTTTTCAAGTTGAGACAAGCTCATGTCCACTAGCACTTCATGTTCAGTTTACAGTTGAAGTCAGTGGTGCACACATCGTTAGTTCAAGTTTTTTGCCACTTTTTGCATTTTTTTGCCACTGCCCACGGTAAGGGACCAAGTGATGGACTTGGTGGCACGGTCAAAAGATTAGCTGCAAAAGCTAGTTTACAACGACCCATTGAAAACCAAATCTTGACTCCATGTGAATTTTACGAATGGTCAGTTGAAAATATTCCTGGGATTAGTTTTGATTTTGGAACGCAAGAAGATTATCTCAGCAGAAATATGCATAATATGATATCTTTTTTGAAAGATCGTTTTAGTGAAGCACTCACAATAAAGGGGACTCAACAATACCACACCTTTATGCCTGTTGCCTCAAGCCTAAATAAGTTATCTGTGAAAATCTTTTCAGAATCAACAACGTCTTCTAAAGTATCAGTATCAAGGTCAACAAACAAAATGATCTTTGCAGACTGTAATGGTTACATATGTATTGTCTATGACTCTAACTGGTGGCTTGCTTATATAATGGACAAAAACGAAGACGAAGATGAAGTAAAAGTTACCTTCCTTCATCCCAAAGGACCTTCTCCATCATTTAGCTACCCAAGAAGACCAGATTTAATATGGCTACCATTCACTGATGTATTATGTACTGTTAATCCAACAACTCCAACAGGAAGAATTTAAGTCCTATCCGAAGATGAAATTTTAAGAAGCAATGAAATGTTATCAAAGTACCTCCAACACATGTAGACCTTATGTAAATTTCATTGTAACATTTTTAACCACTTGCATAGTTTTAAAGTTTATAAATATGAAAATTGTTGATAATATTTCTGTTTTATTTTAATTCTTAGTCACTTAAAATAGTTTGAGTACAATATCATTTATTTTTTGACAAAATTTAAATAATTACAACAAAATATAAAAGTATACTATTTTTAAAATTAAGCTTTGTCATTAAGGTAATAAAATTACAATGTGTTTGAAATAGCCTATTTGCAATGGTAAAGGTTGGATTTCATTTTGCAGTTAAGTATAAAAAGCTTTTATACAGCCTAGACAAAAATACGTAAAATTAGTCTAAAGCCACCTTCGGTTTTATATTATTTTGACTATGAACCCATTGCAATCCCATAACCAAATTTGGTATACAAATTAGTAATAATATGACATATTATACATATTTTTTTTTAAATTTTTAAAATTGTGTTTTTAAAAATATTTGAACTCGAAATTTATTTTTGATTTTGAAAAAAATTATGTTCTCTTAACCTATTATGTGTTACATATCATTAAAAAGGGCATAAAAAGAGCTAAAAAATGACACCTTTCCCATGTTTCTAACTGTAGCAGGAGTGGAGTTATGACCATTTAAACGTTTTGCCGCATCGAGATTTTGACCGTTTTTTGAAAACTTTAGATGGCCGTATTTTGGAAACCGTTTTAGACAAAAACTTGAAATTTTGTATTTTCTTTAGTCTCAACCCCTACTTTGGGTGTACCAAATTTCATTAATATCTGAAAGGGTGTGGTAAAATAGGTGTGTTGATTTCACACGGAATGACCCGGCATCTAAGGAATTTCCTCATTATCTAATCGTGGTCTTTCTCTTTTTCGCAATGGAGTTCTAACCAAGACAAAGCGTATGCAACACTCATCTTAAAATGCAACAAATCCATAGCCATATTTTGATTTACTTTGCAAGTTTCACAGTCTTTTCGATATTCAAGACAACTGTTATATATATAGCCAATTCAACAAAATGAAATATCCTCAGTTGCCATTTCCTTGAATGTATAAATTTCCTGTAAATTGCTACAAGAAAATCGATCTTGTCAACACCTCCCATTGATTTGTTGTATAGTGCTATAATATCAGGTAGAAGAATATACACAAATGTTTTTTCGTCTTTGTCCCATCAAGTTACAGTGTTTGTTTTTCCGATTCCAATAAAATGTGATGCCATTGTTACTGGCAGTTTATCCTTCTATCTTACAAGTGTGACATCCTTGTCTTCACTTGTCACTTCTTGCATGGAACCACGACCTCTGTCTTTTAGCTCTCTTATGGTCTTAAAAGGAGGTTTGGAAAATCTGTCTACCCTGACTGTAGAAACAGCAAAAACTTACTTTTTTAGCACCCAAAAGAGGTTGTAGGTAGAAAAAATTATAAAAATACAACTCATAGCCAGAAGTAATGGAACGAGCTAAATGCAACACAATTGAAGCACCTAAAAACAATAGTTACGGGTCAGTCCATATCAGATCAACACAGCTTACAACCTGACCTCTTTAGAACTTCATGAAATTTTGTTCACTTATTCTAGTCCATAAAATAACGTTATTTCCAAAATTTCCATTTCTTTTTATTTTTTTTGTCAAGTAAGTTATATTTTGAGATATAAAATTACAAAGTTTGGAAATCACGGTAATTTCGGCAAAAGTCAATACCTTTAAATTGGGTTTTCTCAGCTCCTAATTGAGATAAAGACTTGAAATTTGTGCCAAATTAAGGCATTTTTAATAAGCTTTAATTTGACGTGTAACACAAGTAGTTTTGTAAAATCTTCATTTTCCCCCAAAAAATCTATTTTTCGAAATGCAATTTTCAAAAAAGCCTCCTTTTTAAAAATTTGAAAAAAATAATATTTCTTTGTTAAATAAATGCAAAATTTCATCTTAGCAATCTAAGTAGTTTTTTTAGTTGACAATCAAATTAGTATGAGTATGTCGTCTGGATTTTTCACATTTTCACAGCCTATCACATCAGAATAACTAAAGGTTATGACAATCCAAACTAAATTAATATGTGGAGTACTTCAATAATAATTGATGAATTAACTAGTTTAGTTATGTAGTAAAAAACTGTTGCCTAATTGATAGCCTTTTACACGATTTGGAGATTTACCTCAAGTATTTTTTTATTAGTATTTTTGAAATTGGCATCTCCCTTTTGTAAGTCAAAACATTAGTCATCTCCAACATCGTATCAAAAATATCATCTGGAACATACTTTTGAATAAAACTATTGGATCAAAAGGAGCAATTTAACATCTTTGAAGTTTGAATCTTTCTTGTTTGTTAGGCCTTGAAGAAGTGGTTTTTCTTCACATTTTTTGTTTCTTCATCTCTTATTCTTTTGAGGTGCAGCTTCACTAAATCTTTCGCTGTTTTCTGCAGCTATATCTTTTGTTGCCACCACTACTTTAATTTCTTCATTTTTATCTTCTACTTGATTTTCATTACCTGTATCTAGATCTCTGATAAAATCTCACTTTGTTTCTTCAGTGCAATTAATAATATTATCAATCAATTCGTCCATTTTCTCAATACGGTTTTCTCTATATTTTTGTATTTCAAAGTAAAACAAAATTTTTATATTGATAGTGTCAATACGACTGACACAGTATTTATTTATTTTATTAATTGTCGTGTAAATAAGGTAGGTAGGAGCTAAAAATTATCTTCGGTTAAAATTTCATTATGCGTAACTTTTTGCACATCAGGTTCTTTCTTGTCATCACTTTCTAAATTTGAGAGGTCAGATAAATTTCGATTTTCCAGCTTTTCCAACAGTGCCAATGCTGAACGTTCAGTACCAATTCCTGGCCCTCCTGTATGGCGCCATGATGGTCCTAACTGTTGTAAGTATGACTTTTCACCTGAAAAGAAAGTAATTCACCTAAATATAAACACAATGGTGCAACAAACATACTGCATGGGGCAATAAACATCACCACCCTTCAGTCGCAATGTAAACGATCATGGACAGTTCATCATGGGATCATTTTATCCTTTCTGTATAAACGTATGTGGTCATGTACATTAGTTTTTTTTTAAATCTTACAAATATATCTGTAAAATATTTGGTTATATTGGTTTTTTAGAGCTAAATTCAGTCTTTAAGCTTTCATAATAATACATCAGAAAAGGGTTATTCTACACAAAATCATAAAATAAAAATTTGATTTGACACCCACCATCTCAGATTTGGATAAAACTTCAAAATTTTAATCCTTTCATATATAGATAAGATAAACATTTTATCTCTCTACCTCAACTGTTTTTTTTATTTATTTTTTTATATAGATGGGTTAAAGTCACAAAATAGGACAATTTTAGTCCCTTTATAAAAAAAATATTTTATGTCAAAAATAAATTTTTATATTTCTGAAACGCTTTTTCCTTCTCACTAAACAAGTTGCATGATAAAAAGTTACTATTTTTAGTGACTAAAATATGTTTCCTTTCTGAGAAATACGAATCGGTCACTGTCCTTGACAGCTATCTTGGGTGAATATCAAATAAGGAGATCGATAATCACGGCAAAAACGGTGTAGAATAAACGTTTAGATAAAGTGATGATTAATACATAACCAATATTCATGCAGAGGACAAGATAACTATGTTTTTTTTTCCTTATTCAACGCTTGTCCCTGAAACAGCTGAGCAAAGACCGCCTAAAGTATAAATGCTGCCTTTACGTTATCGATCGCGATAGAATTGGCGCAAACAGTAGTCTGTTGAAAGTTTATTAGTGAACTTCAACTGCTGGCTTATTACCTTAATTGCATGACAAAACGGTCACGTAAATAGTTTAAGTATATATTAAAATATTGCAGTAACCAACATGCCTAGTTAGTTCTTTGCATTGGTTGTCTTGGTAGCGTGACCGTTTTGTTTATTTAAACCAATTTATTAATTATATCCTTTGTTTATGTTTTATCTGGAATTGTTAAAGATTTTGATATTAAAAGATAGTGCTGTTATACATATTAATTCAAGAAGTTAATTTGCTTTGTTTTTAATATTACATTGTTATAGCCAATCAGTACTTTGTTATGATTTTTCCTTTGCTTTGTTTATTTCGACACTAAAAGCTGCTTACCCCAACCATTGTTTGTTTTAGTTATCAAAACGACTATTTTACTTGTCTTCCAGCATTTTGTAATCACAAATTTAAATCATTATCAAAACGGCCTTGACCGCTACTGCGCAGTTACGATTGCTACAACGCGGTCGCGATCGCTACCATTCGGTCACGATAGCTACTGGCCACGACCACACAAATCGGTCTCACATACGAAATCGGCAGTATATGTTCGATTCAAAATCTCATTGTATAATTTCTATACAGAATTATTAACTGAATGTTATTTGGTATATAGATCTTATTTATTATATTTTTAAGCTAACGTCAAAGTAATATTTTGCCGATTTAACAAGTGTGACCGATTTGTATCCATTGATGCTTGCTTTGGTACACTAAAAGTTCATAAAAAAAATAGAAATTCATCAAATTCAGCTCATACAAAAATACATATGAGATAAGGTGCTCCTGAACATGTTATTTATCTAATATGCTATATATATTTATATAAAATCTAATAGCCTACTTAATTATATTTATTTATTTTTTTAAATTGTCACATTTTGTGACTTTGACCCAGATACTTGTAGAGTTTAGTTGAAAGAAGCGTTTTTAAGTTTTCCGAAACCTCCGGAAAAACTTGTATTTTCAATGGAAACATTTTTATCTGCCATTTTGAGTGCAAATCTAATGAAAATTTCCCTTTTCAATAAATAAACTGTGCTGATTGTAGAAACAAATTAATAAAACCTTTATGTTCGCCTATTGGGTAGAAAAATTGTTTTTAGAAAATAGGTGTTTAAAAAAATGCAGTATCTTTAAAAGGCCGAGTGATAATCGAGTATTTAAAAAAAAAGTAATCTGTGGAGTACAATTACTACAACCCTAAGAATAAAACTAATGGTTTTTTATGTGCTCCATAGTACATCATTTTAAAAATGAAAAATACTATTTTTTTAGAATTACCTATAACTTGCAGTATTGGTAGTTATCTTGAACCTACACTCATACAGTTACCTTGGACCTAAGTTATATTTTTACATAGGAGTTCAATATGCATTTACAGAACACCAAAAATCATTATAAGCACATAAACTTATTTAGAAAAATTTATAATTTTACAACTTACCATGAACCCGAGGATACTTATTAATCACACATACTCAAAGAAGACACTTAGTAATAAGACACTTAGTAATCTGTTGAAGTTTTTTTGAGTTTGAATTCTTTATCTGACCCAAAGTAGCAAAATTTTTTATCAACACATTTCATATTTTTTTCAAGAAGGTAATGCACTCTTCCTGAACCTCTTGTTGTTGGATGGTGAACAATAGTTAAACTATTTTGTAGTGGAACAAAACAAATATCTTCTTTATGATGTGGCCAGTAGAAGAATGGAACTGGGCCAAAAGGATGCATAAACTTGATTTTTTTACATCACACTCTTCTTCCTCTTTCGAAACTTCAAGTCCAATGGTTGTCATATGCACAAGCTACATAGGAGTTTGTACCATACTTAATTGCTCAGATAGATTTCGTTTCCCATAAAAGTAAAAGGTCAAAGCGTAATCAGAATCAGAACTTATCCTCTTTGACTTTGCGCCTTGTTCATTTTCTGACAGAGGAAAACAACAGTGGAAACCTCGATTATACCAGGTAATGTTTTGGCTTGTGAGAAACGTTACTTGTCTGCAAGAAGATAATTTTTCTTTTCTTAACAAGTAAAAAGATATTTTGTCTATTCTAGACTGGCAAAACTCTAAAGGTTTACTAATAGTAGTAATAGTGTTATCAAGAGACGAAGTTGCAAACTTTCCCTCATTAGGAGACCTTTCACTGTTCCACCTATTCCATCACAGGGAGATTTGCTATGACTCTTATCAAAAAAGACCAACATGCTTTCAAATGAAAATCTTTTTGGTGATAGACCTAGCATGGATTTGAGAAGTTCTTACAATTTTTGTACTGTGCCGCACATCCATCGCAAAGTGTAAATTACCACTGAGTCCAATGGTAACTCCTGAATAACATAGAAGTTCTCACCAAAATCTAATAAAACAACAGCTTCATTTAGGTTAAGTTTTACTTTCAGAGATTCTTTAAGCATTATTGTGCTTGTACTTGATTCTTTAAGATATTTTGACTGAAACGTTGTTATTTAAAAGAACGAGTAAGAAGTTTTTCAAGAGTTTTCACAAGATTATCCACATATTCATAAAATGAAACTGTAATTGAAACCTGCTGTAAGTAGTTATCCATGCATTGTGTTACTTCATCTTCTTGGTCCCATTACTAAAAATTTTCTAACTAGTGTTTTTTAAGATTTTCACTTGACGAACACTTACTACAGTGTCGAAGCATACAGTATCTGTTACTCTTTGAGCAAACTAAGTAGTCTATTAAATCATTATATGTTTCCTCTATGTCGCAAACATTTAGAATTAACACTATATAGTTCGGTGAATTGCACAAACACAAACCGAATGAGAGCCTACTGGCACACACCACTTAGGACGCAACAAACAACATTTTGGAAACCCAACTTTCAAAGCAGTGTATTCAAACTTCAAGGCAGCATAAAGTTCATTGTGGTTACAAAGCAACAATCTTTTTGCTTATAAACGTTTTTTGATATATGCTAACTTTGTCTTTCTTACCAGGCATAAGACGAGAAAACTCATAATTTTGGTAGGAATTTATAACTAAAGTAACTGTTCCTTGATCTTCCTTTTTTATACCAGATAAAGCAATAACACCTTTCTCTTTAAGTAGTTCTCGTGCTTTATTTATGAACTGAATACTCACTAACACTGAATTCTAGCAACTTTTTTCTACTCCATGAAGTTGGAGTAAGAGTAGAAGCTGAATTGTCTCACGACTTGTAACTGATGTTTCTAAGTTTTCTTTAACCAAATAACAAGCCTGTCTATGTCATTAGCTTTTTCTTCGGTCTTTCCTGGTTATTTTGATATCACTTTTTACTGGAGAAAATTCTTTTTCTAAGACTGTAGATACTTTTGTTTTTAAGGTAGAAAAAGCAAAATCTAACTTGCGTTTAGCATAACTAGATTTGCTATGGGATGACACTGCATGAACTTTAAGGGAGATTCTCCAATGTCGGCCAAAGATGTGTTGATTTCTTCTAAAGCTGTTACTTTGTTTAAGACACTTTCAACATTGATAATGTCTTGAAAACTGTGTCCTCTTCAATTTCTTCACTTTCATTGTGTAAAGTTTTGACTCTTACTAATTTTGTTTCCACATGTACTGTATTGTCAATTTTCTGTTCAGATATTGCTTTGTTTGTAACTTCTAAAATGGTATTGTTTTCAGAAAATTTTAAAGATACTGTTCTTAAATTTTTTGTAATTTTTTTTATGGCTTTGAAAAGGGTCAAAACAGGATATTTGATAAGTTTCATACTTATTTAAGTAAAATACTCGGTGGTGTTCACAAATGTTGCAAATTAAATCATTACTTGCTCAACTTCTTTGTTGAATAAGCTTTTGTCAGATTCACTTAATAATTCCACACTTGTCTTGTTAGGTTCACTGACTTAGTGTAACTTTTTTTGTGTCATTCAGTACCACTATGTTGACCAACACTACAATTTACTAAACTTGTTTGTTGAGACATTTGAAAACATTAAAACGTATAAATTTATCTGCAGTTATGTTTTTCAGGGTATAGTAAGAATATTTTTTAGTATATTAGTTATTAGAATTAGTGTTTTGAATGTTAAGGTATTCAATACCGCCAGTAAGACGGACAAGGAAGTACGGTATAAACACGGAAATTGTAGCGAGGTCGCGCGAGAGTTCGTTATTCTTTGGTTTGTTTTGGAGATGACAACAAGGAAGCGGTGGATGGGATATATACTGGAGCTTAACATAGATTCGGGGCCAGTCTGTTATTAGCGTGTTAGGCCGGAAAAGTTGGGCCGGTTCGTCGTGCAAAGTGCGGCCAGGAAATCGAGACTTGGAATTCAGCTCGAAGTTTGGACCATCGAGATCTCAAGTGACAACATACCGAGTGAGCAAACCAAAGTATTTCAGTCTGTTGTTAGAGTTACATTATATTCAGAGTTTTGGGGTTATTCACATAAGAGTGACGCGCTTTAGTTGCCAATACCGTAATCCAGTCTGTCTTATAAAGGTCCAATACCTAATAAAAGAAATGTGCGTAGATCATAGGTAAAGGCTAATGTATCGAACCGTATATAGTTGTATTATTGTATGAGTACCTATAAATATAGAGAGATAAGTATTACCACTGAACTACACTGATGCATTGTTTTTATTGATCTGTCCCTTTGTTACTAACATAGTAAAGTATTGTTTGAACCCGGGTGATAAGGGAACTAGAAATCCCAAACCTATCACTGCTAATCTTCAATTTAAAAAATCAATCACTGAAGGACTTAAAAAATACTACACTAAGTACTTTAAAGCTAAATAAAGAGGTAACTTTATTGTAATAAAATTTTTAACACTGCCTAAACATAAAACAAACAAAAAAACAGGGGATTTCATGCAACCTGTGCTAAGTGTGTTAAATTCGAGAAATTTGTTTGACAGAAGTGTGCTATTTAGAATCAATAGCACACTCGACTTTAACACGGTCTGGGGACTGCTAAACTAGTGTTAACGATTTAAAACTCTTGGTGAAGGTAATTTGAGGTTTTTATCTTGAATCTTACTTTAGCGTATTAGCACAATGAGTGGTCCTTCACTCAAAATTCAAATAGCAGTTTAGCTTGATAACACAATAGGCATTTAGCAAATGTTGTATGAATCCCTCTAACATAAAAATATTGATGATCACTCCTCTGAAGTTGACTTGCAACTGAGCATGGCATGGGTCAGTAAAACTTAAGCATGATGGATACTGAAAGGCAGACCATTCATGTAAGATCCTTACAAACTTAGTGCTGAGGCAGAAAAATAATCTTGTCATTTTCATGTCTTGACTTGTCCCATGGGATGACTATCTTTGAATGCTTCATTCATTACATATCTATATTACAGGTTATACAAACTAAATGTACCGTACTAATATATTACAGTGCATGTACAGTATTTAAATAAAATTTATTTTTCTTACATTAGGGCTTACTTATTGCACATTTTTTCTCTTAGAAAAATATAATAGATTAAAATAGATTATAAACCATAATTTAGTTAAAAAAAAGAATAAAAACTTTGAAAACAGATGGTAAAGTGTCCTGGTCCATGGTAAGTAGTAAAATAGTAAAGTGTATTGTAAATGGATATTGAACATCATTTAAAAAATATAGGTCCATGGTAAATATTTTATGTAGTATGGTAACTGTATAATTGTAAGTTGGCTTCAAGAAACTACCATGTAAAATTTATGTGCAATTCTAAAAAAAAAATTTTTCGTTTTTGAAATGATTTATACTATGAAGCACATAAAAAGCCATTAGTTTTATTCTTCAAGGTTATAGTAACTTGTATTACAGATTAGGCTACTTTTTTTTTAAATATTCCTACTCAATTATCATTGGCCTTTTAAAGATATTGCATTTTTTTAAACATCTTTTTTTTCTACAAACCACTTCGAAAATTTTAAAAAACAAGTTTCTTTACCCAAGTATGAGAACATAAAGAGTTTATTTTTGTTCTGCAATCGGCACAATTTACTTATTGAAATGGGAAATTTGCACTCAAAATGCAAATTTTTCTTTTAAAATAGTACGAGTTTTTCTTACGGTCTTGGAAAACGTAAAAACGCTTCTTTCACCTAAACTTTAGGGTCTATATAAAAAAACCATTTGACGTAGAGAGATAAAATTTGGTTTATTATCTTACTGTGTACCTCTATGGAAGGATTAAAAATTTCCAGTTTTATCAAAATCTGAGAGGGTGGGTGTTATGGCCTTGATGACTAGACATGGATTGACCCAAAACAGATAACTGTAATAGCAACTGGTAAATAACAAAAAGCCTTACCTTGACTAGTGTACGAGTGATCCGACATGTTGTATCCTTTTTATTTCTTTCGGCCAGAGTTACCAAACTAAGGATTTAGATAAAAATTCCCAACACTACATGTACACGATAGCGTACACTGGATCTGTAAGTATTTTGACATGAAGAAATAATTATAAAATTATAAAATGAAAACGTGTACACATGATCATATACGCTAGGACCGAAAGGGTTACTAAGCTAATAATTATCCTTCGATTTATACAGGTAAACCTTCAACCAATCATGTCTGGTTCCGGAGATCATGAAGATGAGGGCTGCGTGATCAAGATGAGAGGACTTCCATGGTCAACCACAGTTGAAGAAATAATTAAGTTTTTTGGTGAGTAAAAAATAATTATTTTCTTATATAAAATTATAACCTGTTGTTAAAATTATAACAGCTACTTTTTAAATGATTTAACCCTTTGCTTAAAACTACCATTGAACGGACGTTCTAAATTCCAAGTTTTCAACATAAAATAATTAACATATAAACATTAACCCTACATATGGGAGTGCTATAGCGAAAATTGAAAAGCCGGTTTTTAGCGTTTTGCAAGCATTTTTTTTTAAATTCTAAAAAAAAAAAATAACCACATTTCAAAAGTGTTTCATAGCTTTTTTGTAGAAAAAACTTCAAAGAATTCAAATATGCCACTAAAAATTTGTTTCTTTTAAAATTGTAAAAGTTATTACCTTAGAAAGGAAAAAATGTTCAGTAACGAAAGGAAAAAGTTCAACTTTAGGCCTTAAATAACAAGTAGTAAACATTTTTTGTAATTTTTTCGTAAGCATAAAAAAGTTTTGTAATTTAGTTCTAAATAGAACTGTATAAAAACATTTATCAATTTCAAATTTCTTATTTTGAAAAAACAGTTTTTATGTTCCAAATATACGACTGCTAACAAAACTAGGCCTAGTTTGAAACGTAATTTACTAATATATGCTTTGCCCAGAAATTAAATATCATTATAACAAAGTGTAGAGGATAAATCAAAGAAAAGAACGGTATACTTGTCTTTCCTTAGTTCACAAAAGTGTTTGAGTTATCTTTAAATATTTGAATAACAAAATTACATCAATCTAATAAAACTTCCCCGACGATATACTACGGGCAGGAAGGGTTACTTAAATAACATGGGAGCGAGAGGCACCAGACGGTCTCACCAGAATGCCCTAATTATTTACTTTACACTGCTGTCTAGACCTACAAAATACTGGTTTATTCTAGTCTAATTCCCACCGTTAGAAAGGTGAAACTGTTCTATACAAAATGGTGTAAAGAAATCTGTCAAAACATGTGATATAGTGGGCGTTATCTCGGTTGACAAATGGGCTGTTTCATTGGTTGAAAAACTGTCCAATCGCAAGCTTTACAGAAATGGTCGTCAAAAATCATGAAAAATAGTGGCATCTGATTGGAAGGCACTATTAGAAAGATAAAATCTTGACAAATCCAATGGTATTTTTATAATCTCGATAGAAATACTTCTGTAGATGGTCTGGGACATAAGTGGGAAATAACGGTACAATTGTATGCATATTCGCGCACGGAAACAGCTGTAACCCGATCTGCATATTTTAAAATGATGATTACGTATGTAAATATACATTTTACGAAAAAGTTTTAAATACAAAAAGTAATGTTTCATTGATTAGCTTTTCAAAGGTGCCGGTTTTATTACGATTGGATGATTTTAAGTGTATTAAATTTAACGGAATATGCAAATTCTCGCTATTGTTTGAGCTGGTTGCGTTCTACGCCCGAGAGAGCGTCCCAAAGTGCAGTCTGCCATTTACAGGGTTAAAAGGATAATTATGTCCGTCTGTGTGACTTTTTTATAATTTAAGAAGTTTACTTACTTTACATAGATTGTGGAGTGAAGTGTTTCGTAACTCGTTCCATCTTCAGATTATCGCTCTGTTGAGTTGTTAATGCACTAAAACAAATTACACAGTACAACATAACACATACACAAGACAATAACACAAATAATACCACCGCGTGTGCACACCATTAAATACTTTACTGAGGATGTGTGGGATCTCTAACTTGTAGTACCGCTTAATGTTTGCATTTCCTATTTATCTCCATAGCAAAGTCATATAACAAATTGGATTTAAAGTTTAATTGATCATATGATCTGGACTTTTTAACTGCGCTTTATATATTTCAAAATCCTCTAGCACATCCATTTGTTTCTTCTTCCTGCATATATGTATTGGAAGATAGGCCTAACTGGGTTTGTCCCATAAATTAAGGTGTTATTAACTAAGGTATTTTAATCTAAGTTAAGTTGTTAGATTGGTATAAGCTTATGATTGGAGTTGGTTAGGCTTATATTAACCTAAAATACTTGGTTGGTAGGTATATCATATTTACCTATAATAATTAATAAATTATTTACAGATAATTGTAATATAAAGAATGGGAAAGCAGGTGTACAGATGACAATGTCGCGCGAAGGTAGACCAAGTGGAGAAGCGTATGTTGAAATGGAATCCGAAGAAGATGTTGAACAAGCATTGAAGAAAGATAGGGAACATATGGGACATAGATATATTGAAGGTATGTGCTCAGAAAATGCATGATTAAGTAAATAGTCTTAGGTAAAGAGTTTTTATTAAATGGTATTTTTTTAAAGTACATGTCTTACGTATTATTTGTATTATATTTTTGTTTTAGTTTTTCGAGCTAAGCGTTCTGAAATGGAATGGGTTGTAAAGCGTAGCGGACAAAATGTAGAACTCGCAATGGACGATGGTTGCGTTAGGCTACGAGGTTTACCATTTGGTTGTACAAAAGAGGAAATTGCCAATTTCTTTGCAGGTTATTATTTTTACTTTTTACTATAACATCTGCAAGTAGTTAGTGTCTTTTGTGTGTATGTTCAAGTTTCTTATTTGCAGTCTGACATATTATTATGTATATATAAGTAAGAAAATCCATTGCTGGCCTGACCATATAAAAATAATATTTTGTGTGGCTAAATA
The DNA here is from genome assembly GCA_018207615.1 of Philaenus spumarius. Lineage (NCBI taxonomy): Eukaryota > Metazoa > Arthropoda > Insecta > Hemiptera > Aphrophoridae > Philaenus > Philaenus spumarius. The sequence goes on from JAGFPH010001926.1 coordinate 115,764, forward strand.
GGCTAGTAATACTTGGCATACTTGTATTTTTTATGAAGATAGCTAGCTGCTTTAATTAAATCTTAAAATAATTTAACTAGTTCATCAGCATTTACCAACTTTCACAGATATATAAATTTAACCTAGGATGTGGACTATTAATGAGTTATATTGTTGTTATATATTTTTTAAATCTTTTACTTTTGATGTCTAGGCACTTTAGTTTGAACCTTGTTTAAAAAAAAATTAGGTAACCAATTTAATGTCAGCTGTATTGTGGGAAAGGGGTTTGTAATGAAAGTTTTTAAAGTTGCACCTGTGTAAAGATTGATTTTTAAGATTTTATGGGAAATACCTCTCCACATATTTTACGACTCCCTTATTGCATTTAGGAAAATGAGAAAGAGTTTTTTTCTAAACATTATGAAATAAATATAACCATATATATGAAGTTGTCATGAAATTGTATATGTAACAAAAGAGTTGTTAGGGTTGTTTTTATATTATATGCAATAATTGGTATAAGAGGCTAAAAATTATCTCAAATTGAATAGTTTATAAGAAATATGATTTTATATACATGTAAGAAGACAATTTCACTTGAATTCTCCGGGTTTATTTTTGTTTTTTTAATTTTACAAACCATTTTCGAAATGAATGTGGGTCAATCCATTTTAAATCACTCAATATAAATAAAATTTGTTGCTCAACATTTTTTATTTTCTGATTTTTTTATCATGAGTTCCCTATAGGTAGACAATTACAAAACACTAATTGAAAAATTTGTATAAGCCATAGTTTTTTTTTTTTTTGCAGCCATTTTTAAAATGGCAGTCGGGCAAAATTTAATAAAAACATGGTTTGCGGAAAGTTTAATTACTAAACTATTTTTGAAGATATCAGGATAATTCAAAAACCAGTGTGTTCAGCATGAAAAGAACTTCAGGTATACATTATTTTAATTTTTCTATCATTTAAGAGAGTCAGTCAAACTCTTCCTGTAAAAACTCGGGAAAAATGTATAATTTGTTACTTTTTAAGACCTTAAAATTTTATGAAAGAAAAGAGACTCACTAATAATATGTTACTTCTGTGTTGAGATCTTATTTAACTACCTGCAATATAAGTTGTAGTCCTGAGAGTGCACCCCTTTTTTCTAAAGCTTTTCAAAAATGGCCGAAAGCCGTTTAACTTTAATTTTCTCAGGTCAATATCTAAAAAGGGACTGAATGAAAACGAGTGAAAATTTTACAGAATGTTCTTTAGGCCTATACAAATAGGAATACCTCACACAAAAAATTAGCATTGAGACTCAACTACATAGAGCAGTGAATTTCAGTAAAAACGCTATCCTTCTACATGCTCATGCAGTGCCAAGTTAGCAAACAAAGGTATTTTTTTGGGCCTAAGCTGAATAGAAAATGAATCTTACTTGTGTAATTTATTGTAGTTCATTAACTTATAAAAAGTTGACAAATATCGGTTGTTCCTTAAAGTTTGCTTAACTTGCAGTAAATAAATGTAAGCCTATGTAAATGTGTTCCCAAAAATTAGTAATAATTAGAACCTGAATTAAATTGTTTCGTTGTGAAACAAAATAACTTGCTTTGTGTTTTCAGTTACTTTTAGACTTTGTTAGTTTAAATTTAACGTACAAAGGAAAATTTAAACAACATCAAAACAAAATGAATTTTATGAACGTAATTTGGTTAGTTATAGGCTTTATGCATTAAAATTTAACTTAAAAAGAAAAGCAGTTGGATTAACATTAAAACAAAATATCAAGAGTGTTACTTTTGAGTCATGAGTAACGCTATTTGACCAATTTGATTATTTTTATACATGCATTGTTAACCTTTTCAGTGGCACGCCCGTATATATACGTTTGTGCTACGTGGCTTGCGTAGGAGCAATCCCGCATATATTCGTTTTCAAATTTACCTCTGAAAGAGCACAACCGTGTTAGTTCGTTTGACTTTTAGAATACATATACTTGTGCTGCTATCTGTTGAGAATGTGTAGAACCTTTTCTGAACCAATTAAGCTTTATACCAATATACAGGAATATTGTTTGGAGTTGCAATCAAGTGTCTTCTGTTTGAGCATTTAGTTGCAGCTGTCTGTCAGCTGTCTCCTCTTCTGTTTTGTCATATAACTCAATAAATTATCCACGAGTCTTAGTTTTTACTGTTAAATAGAGTTTTTAGATAAATAATTTGATTGTGTTTGTGTGAATTAGTGGTTATTATACTGCTAAATAAGGTGTGAATACTATAAACAATAATAATATTTCTTATCTTTATACGATTATAACCTAATAATTACATTGCTATATAACAGTTTTTGTTTTGATTGTCATTTACAGTGTTAGTCCAAATAACATTTTATGTAATTTTTGTCAAATGTTTTATAAAAACAACCATTTAGGACAAGTAAATAATCATTTTTGTAACAGCCTAAAAAACCTGCTCCACTAGGTGACCCTATGTTGTTCAAAACCCGCCACTGAAAAGGTTAAGATGGTTATAGCTTTGCAGTTATGTCTAACACCAAACACTCAATAGTTAAGATTTACAAAATTATTTAAGTTTAAAAATTGTAACAAATAAGTAATTAACACTCATTAAAATAGTCACCGTTGATAATATGTTTTTTCTTGTTGTTTCATTTTTTCATAAGACATTTTAACTTCCATACTGCTGAACACTAGAAACCAGTTGGCTACTCTTCACCAACCTAACAAAATAAAAAATTCCTTTTTCTTTTCTTAAACTGGGCGACACTTGTAACACTTAAAAATAAATCTCTATAATAAAAAATATAAATTAATAATTTTATTTTCCCTTTATGTTAACTTGTCATGACTAAAAATAAATAATAGCATAAATAAATATTTAAATGTTATATTTATTATGGTTAAAACTAGGGATGGGTCGGTTCCCGATACCGGTTCTCGGTTCCGCCGGTTCTTCGCGGAATCGGAACCGAGAACCGATGAGCTAAAAAGTCGGTTCTGGAACCGGACCCGATTGATGTCGAATATTGACGTGAATTCGGCAATTGAAACGACCCCTTTATAGTGGTACAAAACAAAAGAGAAAAAAAGAATATTCACACATTTTCGGTTATTATAAAACTAAACTCTTCGCGTTAGATACGTTGCAATTTAGCTCGATCGTGTGGCGATGGTTGGACGTGAATGCCGGTTTGATGCACTCATTTCATCAGATAATGTAGCCTTTGTAAATTAATATTTATGCCTAAATTATTATTTTTTTACTATCAATGATTATAACAATCAATAATCCCTTTATTATTCATAAAAGTTAAAAAAAAAAAAAAATAAATTATTAAAATAATTACGCAAGAAAAAGTGTCAAATAAAATTATTCGGAATCCTATTAGGCATAATATTTTTTTACGATTGACTAGGATTGCGTTAACGCTCGGAATATTATATGTTTTGTTTCAGAACGTTCAATTCGGATGAGTTCAGAAATAATCGGAACTTCAATCATCGAAAATTTCATTCGACGGCGTCAGTTTAGTCCCGCCGAAGTCTGAACAACTTGTTAGAACAAAGTAATATCAAGTTAATAACGCTGTGTGTAAATACGTACAGTATTCAGTTTTAGTGCAGAGTTTTATTCATTTTGTTTTAGTTACCGGTTACCGCATTAGTTAATACACAAGAGCGCCGATTTTTAGAAACAAATTGAGACAGAGGGACTTCTGATAACCAATTTGTTCGGGTATTTAATTCACTGTGAACTCACTAACGAGTAACGGAACGTAAACGACTGACAGCAGCGTTCGGCTGACTCAACAGCGACCGCTGTTCCGTTGAGCGCACAAACTCCCTGACATTTATAACTCGGCTGATTATGCAAGTACAGTAAAAACTTTAAATTCGGAATTATTACGTGTAGTACTGTAATGTACTTATTTATTTACAGTACATTTCTGCTTTCAGATAATCGACGCTCTACTGAATTAGACGTTGAGAGTGACTTTTTGTCCGTAATTTAACTTAGCTGAATACTTTTATTGAAGTGAAAACTTCTATATATATCTATATATATATATATATCCTTGTGTATAGTATATATGAAGAACAAGGACCGATGACAATGCAATACAGTATTAATTTTTTGGGTGTAGTAAGTGAGCACTGATCATGGTCCCCAGAACACGACGTGATTTTCACCCCTTTAAAAACGTCGGATTGATTTGAAACTTTGCACACTTATGAAGGACCGATGACAATGCAATATTAATTTTGTTGGGTGTAGTAAGTG